>JAODPA010129354.1:0-17055 GCA_025585075.1 Nepenthes mirabilis | reverse complement strand
ATAATTATAAAACTATAATAACATCAACCCATAACCTATTGTCCGACACTTAACATTTCATCATTTTAGACATCTCAAAAACTACTCCGAAAATCGATACAACATATTAGACATTCTAAAACAATCCAAAAACTGAATTACAATAATCCGAATAACATAACATCATCTAAAAATTAAAATTCGAGCTAAAATTACAGTCTTAAATACATTAACTATTATCAAAAAATATAAAACAACATTAAATATCCATAAAACTCTAAACTAAACTTTTCTCATCATTTCGATCCTTCACTCTTGTTCATTTGGTAAGAATTTATGTATCTCATCTGAGGGGGATTTCAAAATAGTAAGAAGTGAGCTAAAAATTTGACAAAGCACATAATATATCAATAATCAAATATACTTTGCCTCAAAAATATATCAGAAGGATTATAGATCATGATTAGATGTAATGACATGGAATTTTCATAAGACTTGTGTAGAAAATTCAGTTTATACATTTCTAAAATTCTTATCATATTCTTTTTCAATTTAAATTATCAAATAATGCTTAATTCTTATTTTTCTTGTGGACTAAGGCTAGTAAGTCTTATTGATTAAAGGAGTAGAAAATCAAGAACTAGGTTGTATATGTTCTTACATAATCAAAGGCCAGACACTATTGTTCAATACCTATAGGTAGGCCGTTTATAGATCAACCTATAGATGGGTCAAAGGTTGCTTCTCACCCACTGATAATAGGTTCGAATATCGATATACCACTATAATATACTATTTGTTAATTAATAACCATGATCCAATACAATTATTAAAAAACTCTACACTTTTTCTTCTTAATTCATAATTTTCTCATTTATGGAGAAATTGCTCATAGTTCATATCTTAAGTATAGAGTTTTCTTTTATAATTTCATAAATTCATATCATGTAAAACATAAACCTATTGTCTAATTTAAACTGGATGAATTTTCAATACATGTAATGCTAATTTGGCTTATAGTGCAGGAAATTTAGCATGGACTAGTAAAATTCAACAACTTCATAAGCATGTAGTTTTTACAGCACATGCAAGACTAGTATTACTTGTAAAAGTTTAGCTAATTAACCCTTAAAAATATGAAATGTTAATTTAACACAATTATATAGCCAAAACTTTGCAAGAGTGCAAAAATCAGCTTATGAACATACCCGCAGAGATTCTACTTGAATTTTTAGAACATTACATGAATTTTTTGAATATATATAACTTATACTTAGCATTTTCTAAACATGTAATAATGTTATCCACAAAATTAAACATGTAAGAGCAATAAACTAGAATTTCAAACGATACTTGAAATTTAAATACAATATTCAGAATATATATACACTATACTTAAACTTAGGCATAAATTCTCACGAAATTTTGCTATAAAATCATTGAAAACTAATATGCATACTCAATATAATCATTAATACTTTGAAATTATATCATAGTTGAGTAATGAAACAAGAATTACTAATAAAAATTAGAAAAGAACAGTAACAATAGAATAAGTATAAAGTGCACTTGCCTTCACTCCGATTTACCCAAAATCTAACTTGGATTAAATAAATTTCAGCTTCTATGGCCCTTTCTCTCCTTCTCTCTCTTCTTCTCTCTACCTCTCTTTTCTTTGAAAAGTTTGGAGAAAAATGGCAGAATCAATCAGCTAGTCCCTATTTATACTACATGGTGCTCGAGTACCGATTCAGGCGCATGTCAAGCAACCTAGTGTGCTTAGGCACAACACAGGCATGCCTCAGGCGCAGTCGCCACGCTCTTTTAAGCTTGAGCGCTGGTTCAGGTGTGCCTTAGGCATTGAGCCCATTGGAATTGGTGCTCGTGCGCTGGTTGAACCACATTCAGGTGCCAAGTCGTTTGGTTCAATTTGAACTTTTAATCCATTTTTATATCATTTGACCTTAATTTTAATTATATTAACATAATTAAATATAATTATCACAAATTAAGAAATCAGGCCTTATGCATACTTAGAGTGAAGGAACAATCAATAAACGAGTACAAATTTCGTAAGACTTGAAATTCCAATATCCAATAAGAAAAATTAGCAAATGTCTGAATCTAGTCTTGTACAAAGAGTGTATAATACAAAAGCAAATACCAAATGATTCAAATGTACGAAACTAACCAAAATTCAATATCCAAACCCAAATGGCGGTCAAAATCTATGAATTTCAAACCAATGTCTCATGCATCCAAATCATATGCAGGTAAAATACATTAAAAATTTAAAACATACTCAAATCAGAGAATCAAATGCTGAAAGATTAATCTTGAGGAGGAGTTACATATGCTAATAATAACCTTAGGTCGTATCACTACTATTTAAATCCATAGGTTGGCCATTTATATATTTTACCCTATAGACGGGGATAAAGACCACTTTTTTTGTCACCTGTGGATGAAAGGTGTAGTATTCAAATCTATTTGAATATATTAAAAATTCTACATATATTAATTTATTCAATCTCTTATGATAGTTTTCATAAAATGCCAAATTAAAAAGGGTCTCTATAACAAATGTTTAAAAAATTTCCTACAATAATTGCATGGTATGTCACATATAAGGGCCATATATAAGTTTTCATGACTTTTCTTTATAAATATTTTGAATGTAAGTCAAATGTTTCAGAACGGTCATCCATTTTACTTAAATCCTCAAGTTTCTCAAATATTTGATAAAATCAAGTAAATTCTCAAGCCATCTAGTAAAACTATATGCATGCATAAATAATCAAAATGGGATAAGTAAAAATAACATACATGTTTAATAAAATTATCAATGTAAATAAAATTTAAAGGAAATGGAAATAGACCGAGGATGGAGGTTAAGGATACTTACCTTTAATCTCAAATCTCACGCTCAAGTGCTCAAGAGGCATGTATTAGGTACTCACCAATTTACTTGAATCCTGCTTGAGCGATCTAAGGGTTATCTTCAATCGCATTTAATCTGACAAAAGTGGGCATGAGCGTGTAAGGCATGCTTTAAGCACCAAACCTGCTTCATTTTCTAAATTTTCTTCAAATTTATATTACAGAATTATATCCAATATAACCAAAATAATTTCAAAATAAATTAACAATATCAAATTTATTAAATGAGGAGCTAGGTGATTCAGAGCTCAAAGTGGTTTCAAAGACAGCTAGATAGAGGCATAGCTCTTTGGCTTCCTTTAGACAAGGTAAAAGAGGCAGAATTATCAGATACTCTTTTAACTCTTGGAATACTTATTAATACTCCATTGTTCATTGGTACCCGTTAGTCTTTGCGCTTCTTAAAGCTTTGAAAAGGGGCACATATTTCTCAACTAATTTCTTTAGAAATTGAGACAAAGTAGCAAGTTTTCTGGTTAAACTCTAAATTTCTTTAATTATTTGAGGAGGTTCCATATCTATTATAGCTTCTATTTTATTTGGATTTGCTTCAATTATTCAATGTGAAATAATGAAGCTCACAATTTTTTTGAAAGGTACTCCAAACACACATTTTGTTGGGTTTAACTTTATATAGTATGCTCTAAGAACTTCAAATGCCTTGGTCAGATCACGAATATGATCGTTGACGAATATACTTTTGATCAGCATGCCATCTATATACACCTCTATATTCTTCCCGTTATAATACTCAAACTTTTTGTACATCAGCCTTTAATATGTCGATTCAACATTTTTTAAATTGAAGAATATCACCTTGTTGCAATAAGTCTCTTGATCTATCATGAATAAAGTCATCTCCTTGTCCCTTGAGTTCATCCTTATTTGGTTATAAGTTGAATAAGCGTCAATGAAGCTTAGTAATTAGTGTTTGGACGTTGAGCCCATCAATTGATCAATTCTCACTAATAGAAAGCTATCTTTCAAACATGCCTCATTCATATTGAAGAAATCGATGCATATCTTCCACTTCCCATAACTCTTTTTGACAAGGACAATATTTTATAACTGGTTCGAGTAATAAACCTTCCTGTTGAACTTGGCATCAAGTAACTTTTCAACTTATTCATGTACTACAATGAGTTTTTTCACATAACAATTTTGTGTTTTTCTGTCTAATTGATTTATGCCATGGAATGATGTTCAACTTGTGAATCATCACCTTGGTTGATATTCCTTACATATCTGTGGGTGTTTAGGCAAAGACATTTGAATTATTTCGTAGGAACTATATTTATCGTTCTAGTAAGTTTGGAGTCAACAACAGACCATTCTAGACACATATATCTAGATTGGCCTAATTAAGAGGAATTTAGAGGGGTGGTTCTCCAGGTTGCCCTTGTAGAGCTCATTCTCGTCTCAATGATCTAATTCTTCTATCAGTTGAGAAGGTATCAACTCGTTTATTTGTGTTAAGTAGCAACTTCTTCCAACAACTTGATCTCCCCTTGCCACTCTAACTGTAACATTCCGGGGAACCTGCTTGTAAATATTATTCTATTTGTCACACAGGTGCACGGTTTTGTTCCTGGCAGATAGCCTCTACCGCCCCAAAATGCGTCCACTAGAGAAACACAGTCTTTCAACCATCAGAGTCTGCAGCAGCCACACAAGCATACAGCGTGGTGGATATTGTCCCTCCCAACTACACAGGCCGCAGGGTTTTATTCTGGTGACTCCCCACAGGTCCCAAGATGCGTCCCCCAGAGTGGCGTAGCGGCAGCACAGCGTGGCGAGATATTGTCCTCTTTGGCCTAGGAGAACTTCTTGGCATCTCCAGCAATACACAGGCCTCAAGGTTTTTTCCTGGCAAACCCCCCATAGGCTCCCAGGACGCGTTCACAAGAAAGAGGTATCCACGCCCTTATAGGTCACGCTTCGTTCCCCTCCCCATCTGATGTGGGATATCACAATCTACCCCCTTGGGAGTCCAACATCCACGCTGGCACACCAAACTAGGCACTGTCTCTAATACTATTTGTAACGTCCCCGGGTACCCACTTGTGAATATTGTCCACTTTGCCACATGGGCGCACGATTTTGTTCATGGCAGACGGCCTCCACCGCTCTAAAAACGCGTCCACTAGAGAAACACATAGTCTTTTAACCATTAGAGTCCGCATCAGCCACACATACACAGCGTGGTGCATATTATCCCTCCCAACCACACAGGCCGTAGGGTTTTGTTCTGGCAACCCCCCACAGGTCCCAAGACATGTCCCCCAGAGTGGTGTAGCGGTGGCACAGCTTGACGAGATATTGTCCTCTTTGACCTGGGAGAACTTTCCGGCGTCTCCATCCATACACAGGCCTCAAGGTTTTCTCCGGGTGAACACCCCATAGGCTCCCAGGACGCGTCCACAAGGGAGGGGTATCCACGCCCTTATAATGCACACTTCGTTACCCTCCCAATCCGATGTGGGACATCACATTAACACCATATTTGGTCAATAATTTCATTATTAGATGTAGGATTGAGGTGACCGCCTCGAAAGTTGCTAAGCATGGTCAACCAAGTATGACCTTATAAATTGAGGGAAGATAACTAGGAAAGTTAGTATATGGTAAGCTATTTTTTGATATATTTCCAAGGTAACTTTCTGTTGAATGATTTATTGTATTTGAACCGGTTTATTATCTAACCCATTCAATGGTTCATCTGATGGTTGCATTTGATTTCTTTTCAATCTTATCTTAACAAATGTATTAAGATAAAGAACATTTCCTGAACTTCTATTATTAATAAAAACCCATTTGGACTAAGAGTCTAAGACTTCGTCTGAAGTGGGTACCGATACAACAAGAGGGTCAGAGTAGGGGAGATGTTACATATTCCATATCATCGTTATTAAAACTAAAGATAGCATCTTTTACCCATAATTTCTCTCTCTTGTTTGAGGAAGTCTCGTCCGAGTGGTTTGGAGCTTTGCTATCAGTTGGCCTTATTGATATTGTGACGACCCGAGCTCGGATCCTCGAACCCATCCCGGACCGTCATGGTGAAAGTCTCGAATCATCCCAAATTTTAAAAATTACACATCATTAATTAACTCGACATCATCAAAACATCATCAATAATCCTCATAAATACATCATAAATTAAACATCCATATTAGCAATAATAATAACTTCAATAAACGACATCGATGTCCCAAAATATCGATTCTCATAAAGAAAATCTAACACAAGTCGAACAATAACTAAATCAAAAATCTTAAATCCCCATTAGGAGAACTTCGAATTCTGATATCACCTCTATCTGGTGGCTACGCAAAAGTCACGTGATCTCCTTGATCCTGATATCAACCTGTCTAATCTGGAGCCAATAAAATATAAGAGTGAGCCAAACCCCAACAAGTGATAATAATTAAAGACGCTAATAACAATAACGATATCAAATATCACTCTATAAATGTCTTAACATACTCTAACAACCTACTATATCCAGGACAGATTACAACACATCATAAATACAACTCTAGATAAGATAGGTTCCACTTAACCCATACATCCAAAAATAATAAGAGTGTCAATAGTCAATGGTAATCCCTTGGAATTCGACATCAACGATGATTGGGAATTTTTCCTGTCCATAGGTCAGCTAGAATGACCAGCATGATTACGATAACAATCAATATGGATTCCACTGAATCCGAATATCACAGGATCCACACAAAAATACAATCCACAACTAATGAGGTACTCACAATCATAGAACATCACAAGAAAACTCCTGGATCTTATTCCGTCACTGTGAACAAAAGGCTACGTATATCCCCTTGTAGCTGGGTACTTACACGGGCTACCGATGTTCGCAAGTTTGACCTCCGACCAAAATCCATGATCCACAGTGTGACGGACTGGCCATATTCCACCACATACGGCCGCCGTAAAACCTAGCCTTTACACATAAACGATATAACACTAACTTGGTGGACATAAAAAATTTTTCTTTTCTTTTATATATATACCATTCATTTCGTACACAGGATCGTTTAAGGCCGAACTCCTTGAGTTGGCCAACACAATGTTAAGCTTCACACCTGGCCGGCCAACACTCAAGTTGGTCGGCTACAAATACCTTAACATGACATGAGATGCTACTAGAATTATCAACTTCATTCTTTCATATAGCAATTACGGAAACATGCTAACATCTATAAATTTCTTTACAGCGAAACTGTTTTACAATTTCTTCTTAAACGTCAAAAGAAAGGTATATCAATTCTCCACTAATCAACTCTAGCCAGCTGCCGTTTAGTTACTTCATACAACTCTACTCAATTTCGTCCTCCATAAGCTTTTCATCATCTGAAAAATGGCAAGAGTAAGCTATAAAACCCAGCAAGGTACCCACATGCAGAAAATACTAACATACATATAATCGAATCCAAGTAGGGGTCCATAACATAAACTTAACATGCGAGAAATCATCATATCACTTCTTCTTAAGTTCAGAAATCTTTGTTCTTCTTCTTGTTATCTTTTCTTCAGAAAATTCATAGAAAGTCGAACGAAATACTTATCATCTTTTGGGACCGAACGGGAGCGAACAACATCGAGGAAGGGTTGTGTGCTACCCTACAACTTAGAGCCGTATCCTCTCATTATGCTCCCCGAGACGGGAGGTAATGCCTTTAACCCAGCATACGAGGCCGTAATCCGAAAGTCTTATGCCACCAAAAGTCTCCACCCGTGGCCCAGGAGGCAGTCCTCGAGTGTCACTCCAATATCCTTCATCCATCTTTAACAGCAAGTTTAATGGAAACTCGGTTCTTGGTTCATATATTTTAATGGCCATCCATCATAGTTCCAAAGTCGGAACTCGTAGAGTTCCACTTGCTGTCCGGATTACATATATTTTTTCATATTCTTATAGCCATTGTTCTTAAATTTAAACAATTGAAGTCCGTAAAGCCTTTCTTTTAACATCTTAAAACCGAATGTCTTTTGTCAAAATATCAAAGGTGTTACTCATCAAAGCCGGAGGTCTTTACTCAAAAGCCGAAGTTCTTTTTATCAAAAGTCGGAGTTCTTTTTAACAAAAGCCGGAGGTCTTTTAAACAAAGTCGAAGTTCTTTTTGTCAAAAGTCGAAGTTCTTTTTAACAAAAGCCGGAGGTCTTTTCTCCAAAGCCGATTTAAAATACATGCTCTTTAAGCCGGTTTAATTTTCATGGGACGAATTTCGATTTCAAAACTCATGCTCTTAAGGCCGATTTCAATTTCCGATTTCAAAACATGCACTAAGGTCGGTTTCAATTTAATGGGACAAATTCCGATTTCAAAATTCATGCTTTTAAGGCCGGTTTCAATTTCATGGGACAAATTCTGATTTCCTTTCTTTTAACAAAGTCTGAGGTCTTTTCTCAAAGGTCAGACGTCTTTTCCTAAATCATGCAGTAATCGAAGTTCATGCAGATCGACAATTAATCATACTTCGTGCATAAAGAAACTAAACATCATGAATGACAAAGCTTCTTTTAAACAAGCGGTTAACAAGGATTCTCCCTTAAATCAAACGATCGGAACAAATATCATACATACCGTAACATGAGTTCATAAAAAATCAGACATACTTGCGTTGCAAACATGCGTATACTTGCATTACAAACATGATATTTAAAAGGGTGAGTACACTTGCCCAAATTCCTTTACTTTGCCTTGAAATTATGGTTTTTCCTTCACTAGACAATTCTATCGAGATCCTCTTCCTAACCTCTTTCCTTAAACTTTTGCTTTCTATTTATAGGACTTTGGGTCTGATGGTGGTAGGTAGGACAGGTCAATCGCTCGGGGTGGTTGGGAGTAGGTTACCTACTCAGGTGTGGTTATTTCTAACTCTACTTTTCGTATGGGGGTTTCTTTATTATTTTCGGTCAACTGGTCTTGACCAGATTTGGGTTTCTCCTTCACATTTTCGGTCAACTAGTCTTGACCGGATTTAGCTATTTCTTTCCACACATTCCGGTCAACTTCTGTTGACTGGATTTTACTTACCTTTAACAATTCTTGTCAAGGGGTGTTGACCGGATTACTTTTCTATTTCCCTTACTTCCGGTCAACTAGCGTTGACCGGATAAGACTTTCTTTTAAGCTTTCCGATCAACATACATTGACCGGATTACTTCCTTTTCCCCACGTTTTTCGGTGAACAAGTGTTGACTGGATTACTATTCTCAACTCATTTTCCGTCAACTGGTGTTGACCGGATAACTCTTGATTTTCCTCAACTCCTTAATTATATAGACCCAATGTCAAGAATTTTCTATGTTTTAAGATCTGGGCCCTTACAATTTTCCCCACTTATAGGAATTTCGTCCTCGAAATTTTAAATGAAATTACTGACCGTAAGAAAACAAGTAGGGATACTTGTCTCGAATTTCTTCCTCTCGTTCCCAAGTTGCTTCTTCAGGGGTAAGGTTCTTCCAGAATACCTTTACTAAGGATATTGATTTTGTGCGTAGCCTTTGCTCCCTTCGATCCAAAATCTATACCGGTTACTCTACGCAGGACAAATCCTTGTCAAATGCCAAAGGCTCAAACTCAATCATATGAGCAGGGTCATGGACATATTTTCTCAACATTGATACATGAAACACGCCATGTATTTCTGTCAAGCTTGGTGGTAAAGTAAGCCTGTAGGCCACTTCTCCGATCCTTTCTAAAACCTCGAAAGGGCCAATAAATCGTGGCTTCAGTTTTCCTTTCACCACGAATCTGGTCGTCCCTTTAGATGGTGATACCTTTAGGAATACAAAGTCGCCTTCGTCAAACTTCGATGGAGATCTCCTCTGATTTGCATAGCACTTTTGTCTACTCTGGACAACCCTTAGATTCTCATACACTAACCTTATCTTCTCCGTTGTCTCCTTAATAATCTCTGAACCCAAGATTCTTTTATCTCCGGGCTCCTCCCAATGAATCAGTGATCTACATCTCATTTCATACAAGGTCTCAAAAGGAGTCATGCCTATACTGGTCTGATAACTGTTATTATATGCGAATTCTATTAAGACTAAGAAATTGTCCCAAGTCCCTTTCATCTCTAAGACCGAGGCCCTTAATATATCCTTAAGGATCTGAATCATCCGTTCTGACTGGCCATCAGTTTACGGATGATAGGCAGTACTAAATTTCAACTCCATCCCCAATTCCTTATGTAAACTCTTCCAGAACCTCGAAACAAAGCGAGGGTCTCTATCTGATACAATAGAGGCAGGCACACCATGAAACCTGACGACCTCGTTTATATATAGCCGGGCCAGCTTATCACGTGAATAAGTCGTCTGGATTGCTAGGAAATGGGCTAACTTTGTCAGTCGGTCAACTATAACCCAGATAGCATCATGTTTTCGTGGCATCCTTGGTAGGCCGATCACGAAGTCCATGGCAATATCTTCCCATTTTGAACCTGGAAGCGACATTGGTTGCAATAACCCAGATGGTTTTCTCCGTTCCGCCTTCACTTGTTGGCACACTAGATATTTTTCTACATAAGCTGCGATATCCCTATTCATATTCCTCCACTAGAACGTTTTCTTTAAGTATTGGTACATCTTATTGACTCCTGGGTGGATTGTATACCGTAATCTATGGACTTCCTTAAAAATTTTCTCTTTCAATTCCTTATTGTCCGGCACACATAATCGATCCCTAAACCTCAATGCTCCATCCGGCTTAACATGAAAATCACTTCGGGAATCTCTGTCCAGATTACTCATGATATTCACAAGGAAGGGATCATTCACCTACCCTCCCTTAACCTCATCTATCACCTCTGATTGGACTTGAATGTATGCTAAAATTATTTGATTTCCTTGAACATATCGTCGAATGTCATAGTGCATTAGACAGTCCAACATCTCTATTTGCTTAACCTGCATCCTCACCAAGATACCTGGTTGCCGACTTAGTGTATCGGTGACTACATTGGCCTTACTTGGCTCGTATTGGATTTCGCAGTCATAATCCTTCAGAAACTCAATCCACCTTCGCTGCCGCATGTTCAGTTCCTTTTAAGAGAATAAATACTTTAAACTTTTATGATCGGAATAGACCAAGAATCTTTCACAATACAGGTAATGTCTCCAAATTTTTAGCGCAAACACTACTGCAGCCAATTCTAGGTCGTGAGTTGGGTAATTCCTTTCACGATCCTTCAATTGTCACGACCCGTAGGCAACTACCATTTCGTGCTGTATTAAAACATAGCCCAACCCTATCCTTGAGGTATCACAATAGACAATCAATCCTCCTGATCCATCCGGAATGGTCAGGATCGGTGCAGAAGTTAGCCGGTCCTTCAGTACCTGAAAGCTCTCTTCACAGTTAACGGTCCACTCAAACTTGGCCTCTTTCTTTGTTAGTTGCGTGAGAGGCAAGGCGATTTGGGAGAAGTTTTTCACAAACCGTCTGTAATATCCGACCATGCCCAAAAAGCTCTGTACTTTGGTCACGGATGTTAGCCGGTTCCATTTCACCACTGCCTCCACCTTCTTGGGGTCGACATAAATCCCATCTTTGGAAATGATGTGTCCAAGGAATCTTACTTCCTCTAACCAAAATTCGCACTTATTTAATTTGGCGAACAGTCGGTGCTCCCTATGGATCAGGAGTGCTGTCCTTAGATGCTCCTCATGATCCTCATAACTCTTCGAATAAATAAGGATGTTATCAATAAAGACTATCACAAATTGGTCTAGATAGGGTTGAAAAACCCAGTTCATCAAGTCCATGAATACGGCTGGAGCGTTAGTCAACCCAAATGGCATCACTACAAACTCATAGTGCCCATACCCAGTTCGGAAAGCAGTCTTTGCTACACCATCCCTTCTGATTCGAAGTTGATAGTAACCGGATCTAAGGTTGATCTTTGAGAATACATAAGCCCCTTATAATTGGTCAAGGAGGTCGTCTATCCTGGACAAAGGATATTTATTCTTAATGGTGATTTTGTTTAGTTCCTGATAATCCATGCATAACCTCAAAGTCCCGTCCTTCTTTCTTACAAACAGGACCGGTGTACCCCATGGAGACACACTCGGCCAAATAAAACCCTTATCTAGCAATCCTTGCAATTGCTGCTTTAACTCATTAAGTTCAGCCGGCGCCATCCTATATGGCGCTTTAGATATTGGCGCTGATCCAGGCACCAATTCTATCCCAAATTCTATCTCTCGCCTAGGTGGCAGCCCAGGTAATTCTTCAGGGAATAGGTCTTCGAACTCACATACCACGGGAATCTCTTTAGCAACAGTTCATTGACCCTCAGCCACACTAGCAAAGGTTAGGTAAGCTAGGCACCCATTACTAATCAGGTGTCAGGCATGGAGGGCCGAAATGAAGCAAGATGCTTTCTTACGCCGGACTCCCTGAATATAGAAGGGCTTGTTTCTAGGGATGGCGAGTTCCACTCTTTTTCAGAAACAATCAATATTGGCATGATGCCTTGCCAACCAATCCATGGCTAAGATTGCATCAAAGTCTATCATTTCTAGAAAAACTAGGTTGACAGGCATTACGAATCTATTCAATTCAACCGGACTCTCTGGATACACAATATTTAAAATTACAGACGACCCTGTGGGCGAGACGACCAGCAATGGACAACCAAGAACTTGGGGGAGAGTCGTAAGATATTTTGTAAAATCATGGGAGACAAATGAGTGGGTGGATCTTGAGTCAAAGAGCACATGACTAAAATTACCACAGATAGAAAGTGTACCTTCTACCACCTCAGTAGAGGCTTCGGCCTCCTTTGCAGAAACGGTGAATACCTTAGCTGGAATGAGGCACTTAAATTCTGGGGCTTGCTTGGCGAGTGGACAGTTCTTGATCATGTGTCCACCCTGGCCACAGTTATAGTAGATCCTAACTTCTTATAGCATGGCTTCCCTTAATGCACCCTTCCGCAATGATCACATGTATTGCTAGATGCTCGGGAAGTCTGTACTGATTGGTCCTGCTCCCTACTGGATTTCAACGGTTTTGCCTTCTTAGAAGGTCCTCCACTAGCACTAGCCCTCGAAGACTAACTAAAGGTCCTCTGTCTGAAGAATGCCCCTCTCTCCAATTCCTTCTCATAAATAACGACCCTTTCTAACACCTCTCCGTACGTAACTAATTTCAGAGTGGAGAGATGGCTCCTAATGTCATCTCTTAATCATTGAAAGAATCTTCTAGCCTTTCTCTCTTGGTCTTCCACCATATAAGGAGTATAGCGGGATAGTTTTATAAACTTTGCATCATACTCGACCACAGTGCGAGTACCTTGCCTTAAGCGAAGGAATTCATCTTCCTTCTGCCCGCGAAAGTTAGCATGAAAGTATTTTTTCAAAAATGCTGCTTCAAATATTTTCCAAGAAATCTCCCTTTTTGGCACCTCAAAAACTCTCTTCTGCATCTCCCACCGATGGTGGGCCTTGCCCGCCAATTTATGGGTGGCGAACAGGATTTTATCTTCTGTAGGACACTTAATTACAGCGAACACCTTCTTTAGTCGTTGGATCCAAGTATCCGCCTTCAATGGATCAGGTTCTCCTGAGAATTCAGGAACTCGCTCATTGGTAAAGCAGTCATAGACCAATCTCTCCTGGAGTTGGTGGAGCCAAAGCTTCTATGACATCAGCCATTCTATCTAGCAGGTTTAAGTACCTCGTCTCCGAGTTCGAAGGGTTGTTAGCCTGAACGATTCGTTTTCCTCTATTAGACATGTCTTCCACAACGACTTTGATTCCTAAAAGAATGTTTTGATCAGACCACTAGCCAAGGGCAGTTAACACAAGGTACTCCGTCCTAAGCTTAAGTAAACCTAATCCCCTTTTTGCCTTAACTAATCCTGTCCTAAGTTTCCGTATTGATTCAGATCGAACCTAAATCATCTCAATTTTCTCTCTAATACCAATTGTGACGGACCGGCCATATTTCACCACATACGGCCGCCGTCAAACCTAGCCTTTACACATAAATGGTATAACACTAACTTGGTGGACATAAAAAATTTTTCTTTTCTTTTTTATATATACCATTCATTTCATATACAGGATCATTTATGGCCGAACTCCTTGAGTTGGCCATCACAATGTTAAGTTTCACACCTGGCCAGCCAACACTCAGGTTGGTCGGCTACAAATACCTTGACATGACATGAGATGCTACTAGAATTATCAACTTCATTCTTCCATATAATAATTACGGAAACATGCTAATATCCATAAATTTCTTTATAGCGAAACTGTTTTACAATTTCTTCTTAAACGTCAAAAGAAAGGTACATCAATTCTCCACTAATCAGCTCTGGCTAGCTGCTGTCTAGTTACTTCATACAACTCTACTCAATTTCGTCCTCCATAAGGTTCTCATCATCTGAAAAATGGTAAGAGTAAGCTACAAAGCCCAACAAGGTACCCACATGCAGAAAACATTAACATACATATAATCGAATCCAAGTAGGGGTCCATAACATAAACTTAGCATGGAGAAATCATCATATCACTTCTTCTTAAGTTTAGAAATCTTTGTTCTTCTTCTTGTTATCTTTTCTTCAGAAAATTCATAGAAAGCTGAACGAAATACTTATCATCTTTAGGGACCGGATGGGAGCGGACAACATCGAGGAAGGGTTGTGTGCTACCCCACAACTTAGAGTCGTATCCTCTCATTATGCTCCTCGAGGCGGGAGGTAATGCCTTTAACCCAGCATATGAGGCCGTAGTCCGAAAGCCTTATGCCACCAAAAGTCTCCCCTCGTGGCCCAGGAGGCAGTCCTCGAGTGTCACTCCAACATCCTTCATCCATCTTTAACAGCAAGTTTAATGAAAACTCGGTTCTTAATTTATATCTTTTAATGGCCATCCATCATAGTTCAAAAGTCGAAACTCGTTGAGTTCCATTTGCTGTCCGGATTACATATATTTTTTCTTATTCTTATAGCCATTGTTCTTAACTTCAAACAATTGAAGTCCGTAAAGCCTTTCTTTTAACATCTTAAAACCGAATGTCTTTTGTCAAAATATCAGAGGTCTTACTCATCAAAGCCGGAGGTCTTTACTCAAAAGCCGAAATTCTTTTTATCAAAAGCCGGAGTTCTTTTTAACAAAAGCCGGAGGTCTTTTAAACAAAGTCGAAGTTCTTTTTGTCAAAAGTCGGAGTTCTTTTTAACAAAAGTCGGAGGTCTTTTCTCAAAAGCCGGTTAAAAATACATGCTCTTTAAGCCGGTTTAATTTTCATGGGACGAATTTCGATTTCAAAACTCATGCTCTTAAGGCCGATTTCAATTTCCGATTTCAAAACATGCACTAAGGCCGGTTTCAATTTAATGGGACAAATTCCGATTTCAAAATTCATGCTTTTAAGGCCGGTTTCAATTTCATGGGACAAATTCTGATTTCCTTTCTTTTAACAAAGTCTGAGGTCTTTTCTCAAAGGTCGGACGTCTTTTCCTTAATCATGCAGTAATCGAAGTTCATGCAGATAGACAATTAGTCATACTTCGTGCATAAAGAAACTAAACATCATGAATAACAAAGCTTCTTTTAAATATGCGGTTAACAAGGATTCTCCCTTAAATCAAACGATCGGAACAAATATCATACATACCGTAATATGAGTTCATAAAAAATCAGACATACTTGCGTTGCAAACATGCATATACTTGCATTACAAACATGATATTTAAAAGGGTGAGTGCACTTGCCCGAATTCATTTACTTTGTCTTGAAATTTTGGTTTTTCCTTCACTAGACAATTCTATCGAGAGCCTCTTCCTAACCCCTTTCCTTAAGCTTTCGCTTCCTATTTATAGGACTTTGGGTCTGACGGTGGTAGATAGGGCAGGTCAGCCGCTCGGGGGTGGTTGGGAGTAGGTTACCTACTTAGATATGGTTATTTCTGACTCTCCTTTTCGTAGAAGGTTTTTTTATTATTTTCGGTCAACTGGTCTTGATCGGATTTGGGTTTCTCCTTCATGTTTCCGGTCAACTAGCCTTGACCGGATTTAGCTGTTTCTTCCCACACATTCCGGTCAACTTCTGTTGACTGGATTTTACTTACCTTTAACAATTCCGGTCAATAGGTATTGACCGGATTACTTTCCTATTTCCCTTACTTTTGGTCAACTAGCGTTGACCGGATAAGACTTTCTTTTACGCTTTTCGGTCAACAGACGTTAACCGGATTACTTCATTTTCCTCACGTTTTTCGATCAACAAGTGTTGACTAGATTACTATTCTCAACTCATCTTCCGTCAACTGGCGTTGACTGGATAGCCCTTGATTTTCTTCAACTCCTTGATTATATAGACCCGATGTCGAAAATTTTCTATGTTTTAGGATCTGGACCCTTACACACAGAGACTCTGCCAAACAAAGTACAGACGTCTCCCGAGCATGCTCATCATGCTCATCTTCCAACTCTACCAGGTACGGAAGATACCTCACACGTCAAACCCAACATCTCCCACCATGATATCCTCGATATCATGATCTACGATGTTCACATGGCCATAAGCACCCCGCCAAACTAAGCAACATATCTCAACCCTCCAGGAAACGAAAATCAGTGTCGGATAAGCGTAGACCACATTAAAGTACCAAAGCTTCCCATTCGACCAGATACTTCAATGTTTTCACACACTCTCCTCAACCTTGACCGTAAGAAGCAAACAAATACACATACTCACACACCGAATATAATGCAAAGAACGCTTTGCAACATCAATAACAGAACGTCGTTCAGTACTGACCAGACCGTACTCACATCATCAAATCTAACACAAAAGAACATATCTCAGGACATCCAAAGGGAATACATGGATCAAAATATGATCAGCTCAATTACTTTACTATTTTTATTTCGAAGCGATGCCTACGATTAAGGCCAACAATATTTTTATTTTAAATTTTCATCCCCAATTAATTTTACAATGTTCTAACAATTAATTGGTAATATTTATTTCTTCATACAATCAGTATCACTTCGAACACAGGCCAATATACTATTATACATACAACATATACAATTATAAATATCCTCTATGCTCTTTATCATCTCCATTCTCATACATACACATATAACC
>JAODPA010129343.1:5039-17057 GCA_025585075.1 Nepenthes mirabilis | reverse complement strand
AATAGTCAACTTTGATATATATTATATGTAATTAATTTAATGATAAAATTTTAGAAATTAGTGTAATTTCGCTTCGGTGTGTAATTTTCGACTTAATTCCCTTCTTCGGTTCACACTACCAACCACGGGCACACCAAGAGCGAGCTTTCATTTCGCAACAAATGGGAGAGACGGAGAGAGAGCGTGGGAAGAAGCATCCATGCGGGACAAAAGAGCGTAATGCATAAGCCATTCTTCAACCCTACCTTCCCTTTCCTTCTTTCTCACTCTACAATTTCCATTTTTCCCACTTCGTACTTCTACCTGCGCTTCTCCCGGCTAGATCTGCTCAGCTCTACATATCCCTCAAAATTGAAAAGAAATTTAAATTGAGATCGGTAAAAAAAAAACAAGAAGAAGAAGAAAGAGCAGTTGATGAATTTCCATAAATCGTTATCGAATTAGTTACAACTTAGTTGTAAAGCTAATTTATTTATTTACATTCTCTGATTATCAGTTAAATCTCATAGTTTTATTCGCTCTCTGTTAGATTATGCCACCTTGTGTTAGTAGATTTTCCAACGGATATCAATCTCAGTAAACTTTATTACCACCGAGCATTTGATCAGCGGATTATTGCTCAGAATTGTTTATGAATTGAGGACTACTCGGGTCGGAGGGCGTAGATCTAGATCGAGTTTTCACATATATGGTGTAGCGGGACTGGGTGGTTTAATGGCAATGCCGCCTGGGAATATGGCCATTTCTGATAAGATGCAGTTTCCGAGCGGTGGTGGGGCTGGGGAGATCTACCACCCTCAACATTGGTTTCACGATGAACGAGATGAGTTTATCTCGTGGCTGAGGGGGGAATTTGCTGCTGCCAATTCAATCATTGACTCGTTGTGTCATCATTTGAGGGCTGTTGGTGAACCAGGTGAGTATGATGTGGTTATAGGCTGCATTCAGCAGAGGAGGTGTAGTTGGAACTCCGTTCTTCATATGCAGCAATACTTTTCCATAGCCGAGGTTATATTTGCATTACAACACGTTTCCTGGAGGAGACAACTGAGATACGGAGATCAGGTCAAGGCCGGTGGAAAAGATTTTAAAAGGTCTGGCATCCATGGTGTCGGTTCTAGGCAAGGGCAAAGGGTTGACACTACCGAGGAAAGTCATAATTTAAATCCAGATAGCCATAATCATGATTCAGATGCGTCTATTACTGGGAGCACAGAGGAAAGACTCCAAACAAATGAAAGAGGTGAAGAAGCTAAATTTAGCCGCGAGGTCTGTGGAGCTGATGATAAAGCCGGCCCATGTATGGAGATTAGTTCAGGTATTTTGTGAATAAGTTCTTACTTTCTGTTTATCATTTGAAGCATGAAGAAATGGTTGAATGTCTTGTTAGTTAGAAAGTGAGAACCACTGAGTTCAATCTTTCCATTGGCTACGAATTCATTTGGGGGAGGGGAGGGGGGGACAAGGGAAGAAGTGTGTTTATTCTATGTTTTAGAATTTTGATGGCTTTTCTACGTTGACCATTCTATCGCATTGCACCTAAAATCTTCATTTTCACGAACACATTGCACTGTTACTATTATTTTCTGTGGCAGTTCATTAAAACTTGGCACTGAATTTTGTTACTCAATGAATACTTCTATTTTCAATTTTAACCAGGCATATTTTCCTTTTCTTTTGTATGGTGCCTTTTGTATGTGTTTAAGAGTCAAACTGCCTCAACAATTGTTTGCAACAACTAAAATAGCTTCCCAATCTGGCGATCCATGGCAATGACTACAGTACTTACCAACTGAGTGCTGGATTGCTCCCATCAGTTGAGTCACTTGAATATGTTTCACAATGGCCTTCCGATCTATTGTTTTTCTAGTCAAGTAACTTGGGCTCTGAATCAACTCATTGAGCGCCAATTCAAGTTTGACCAAGTTGCTTTCTTTGCTTATATGGTACTTTTTGTTGGGTATTTTAAGCTTGTGTAATTTAAAATAAATGCACCAATACGAAGATGCACACTATCAAAAGGAAAAAGAGAATTGATATCATGGAAAGAAAGAAGAAAATAGAAATGAGTGCTCTGACTGTCCTCCTTCAGTCACCCCCTATTCCATCACCACCATAATCTCCATCTTCCTTCCTTGGCTGCAGCACCAACGGTTCCTGCCACCCTGTCTTTTGCATCCATTAATTGCCAAATTTCCCTCTCTCTCTTCTCTATTATGCTTCCTTTTACCAAGCTTATATTGTTTCTTCTTCATCTCTCCTTTGCAACCAAGCTTTCTTTCTTACCTTGTTTCTACTTTACAGTTCCCGTTATTGAAGCTTCAACACCTGAGCAGAATAGCAACCATGTCTCCTCAGGTCCTGTGTCCTCACTCCCACCCAAGAAAAGAGAAGAGCTCTGGTTATTAATAGTAGCTCACTTAGGTATTTATCGTTGAAGGCAAACTCCTCAAATTCCCAATGTGGAATTTATGGCAACAATATCCCCAACTCAAATACTAGATGCCCTCCTCATGACATATCACAATCCAATACTTCATCAGTAGACACTTTGTGCGACTTGCAACCTAAATCATGAATCACTAAAGTACAAGCTCAGAAATAGAACATAAAGCTTGTAAGCCCACATGCCATGGTGACAAGTTGTCTTTGATACCATTTGTAACACCTAAGCTGGGCACTGGTTCAACAACCATGATCCCTCAGGCCCTTCGTCAAAGAAAAGGGAAGAGCCCTTTTGTTAGTAACAGCCTACTTAGGTACTTCAAGGCTGAAGATTAACTCCTCAAATTCTTGATTTGGCACTGGGGTGCTATAAAAGCTAATCCCTCATCTCATCTTCCCTTCCTCCCTCCTAATTGCAGCCTAACCCGAATACTATAATAGACCACCCTTTTATTTGGATAAGTAAGCTGGGGTGGAAGCTTGTGGTGAATTGAACCCATTTTAATGGCATGGACCGGGTGAGACATCAGAGTAATGAGCCTGTTTGTACTTCAAAGTAAAGAACCAGAATTAAGTAATAATCGATAGGGGCATATGAGTCTACCCTGGCTTTTCACATGCAAATCAACCACCTAAACCTGCCACAAGGAAAGCCCTGAAAAAGGAAAATTACAATGGAGACCTTGCTGCTGCTTATGTGGTAATCAGAGAAAGAGATTGAGGGCCTCTATATCCTTTTTCAGTTTGGAAATATTTGTGCCTTGTTTAGTTGGGAAAACCATTTCTTGTTTTCAATTTTCTGGTTTTTCCTTTTTCCTTATCTATTTTCACAGTTTTTATGGAAAATGCATTCATTTATTTTTGTTAAAACAATATAATACGTTAATATTTATTATTACGTATCAATCATTTGATATATTATTTAAATTGTTAATCATACAAATTGTTTTATAAATTTACTTAGTATATTTATTTATGATAAGCTAGATAATCAAACTCAATTTATGATCAATCCATTCATAGTGACCACAATTGAATAAGCCCTAATTGGTGATTGTTTCTTCCTTATTTTGTCCATAGTTGGTTATATCCATTGATTATGAAGGATGGAAGGTTGGTGATGGTTGTGCAAATTGAATTGATGGGGAGTGCAACTGGGATGTGATTGTGTCTGGTGGGGGAGACTGGTGTGACTGTTGATGGTGGTCTAAAATCACTGGTGGTGGTGATGCTGCCGGAGGAATTACGTTCTGGCCATGAGGATCAAAAGTAGGTTTGTTGAATGAGGCTTATGTGTGGTTGTTTGCAGGTGAAATGTGTTGTGTTGGCTGCAATGGAGAGTGTGAGAGTGGGTGAACGTGAGACAAACAGTAAGCAAACTGCCAGAGACGCAAAAGAAAGAAAAGGCATTTACAGTTAAACTTGGAGGGGGCCTAGGTTTTGATGGATTCAGTTGAGTGTTTTCATTAGTACAAAGTAATGAGTGGGTTTATTCTAGAATAAACTGCTCTCTAGCGTATTGATCAAAGCATAAATTCAAAGAATTGGAGAATAATGCCTCTAGATACCTTAGAAATGAAAAGTTTAATTGCAGTATTCAACATCTATTTATAATCCTTTTTTTATCCTTTCATACTATGACTCTACTGATACACTAGTAATAAATAGATGTATATGTTTCATCCTGTGTCTTCTATTATAACCAAATAAATAAATTTGCACTTTTCTTAGCATACATATTTGATACCTCCTTGGCATCTGATTAATAGATAATTATTTTTACAATAAAAAATATTATGAGAGAGTAATAAATATGATTGATAAAAATTGGAAGGAAAAATGAACTACCTATTTGAAAAGAACTAGAGGTTAATATTGATCTTTACTACATATTATATTGGTAAACTTAAAAAAATCCATAATAAGCAATAACAGGGGGGGAGGGGGGGTGCATAGCACGAGGTTCCTACCCTTGCAAGCTTTGGATAGGTCAGATATACGTAGTTTTTCCTTTGCATTACAAATAAACTGTTTCGGTGATTTGAACTCATGACTTTGATGCCTCAATTGAATTACTTATTGCTGTCCAAAGCTCACCTTCCAAAAAAAACATTTTATTGATGAATAAGGGAAGGGTTTTGTTGCCGCAACAAATATTGATGTTATGATTTTCTAAGAGGGAAAAAACGAGTTCTGTGAGATTCTGCTTGCCATTACGTATGGGATTTACATTGTTAAGCAGTTTTCAGGTCATAAAAAAGATGAGGGTTTAAACACTAGAGTGCCAATATCTAGATAAGAAGCCTTTACACATTTTGGCACATTTAGCTTACCAAATTGAGCATGTAATCCATTTGTGTTCAGTTGCTTTAGTCCACCGTTTTATTCCCTCTATTTATTGGAAAGTAATGTTATAGAGGGGATGGGGGAAGTTTGCTATACTGATGATATTCCATTCTAAGGAATTCAACTTGCTTTTCCCCAAATCAAAATTGGGAAAGACATAGCAATGACTTACATGGAAGCATTTGGCTTCTTAAAAGGAAATAAAAGGAAAAAGTATTGACAATGCAATACCATGGTTCCAGCACACGACGGTCAGTTCCTATGGCTGCTGCTTCTGTCAATGATGCATCAAGTGGTTTTTCTTCCTTCTCTATAATCAACTGATATGAGACTAAAGTCGGTAACTAAACAAAACCAAACTGAGCCTTTTCCCACAATATGGGGTGAGTAAAGTTGGATATTTTGATTTATTCTCTGTTTTCTTTTAGTGTTTCTTTCCCTATACACATTAAAACTTGTTTATGGTGCTAGCTTCTCATCATTATGCCAAAAAGAAAATTGTCATCAACAGGACATGCCTTTTTCCTATCTTTTCTTTTTGGTGAGTGTTGGTGGTGATTGTGGACTACCATTGCCTGAAGTTTGTAAATTTGCATACATATACTCTAAATCAGGCAATTATGTTAGCATATTAGCACATCATTCTCATTTCAGAAAATTCCGACTTTCCGCCCAGTAACACCCAGAATGCTTACATCATTAAGAGGGAGTGTAAGGGCGGTAAGAGAACTTGCAACTCCTGTCTCATAGAAGGGCACCAGTCCCGCTTGTTGGGTTCACTTGTCATAAGTATCAGCATGAGCATCCAAAAGCTTTTCTTGGAAACTTCAAGGCCCAACTGGTTTAGCTTTGCCATTTTATATTCAAGTGAGTGTCTTGAGTGATGTGATGTTGCTTGTAGGAACTGCCTTTTATGTTTTCAGACCTCTCTTTAAATTGTTAATGCAATTGTCTTCAATAGCAAAGCTCTTCCCAGACAGCACGCTCTTAAACCTTTTGCACATATGTTAACTGCATAGGCCTTTTATCCTTCCTGTTCTATAAATATCTTTACTTTTTTCATGACTATAAAGGAGATATAAGAACTGATTCAGAGATATATGTGAATTGAATTTCAAGCTACTATGTTACATGCAGATTTAATTTTGTGTAGCAAGACTTTTTAGACCTGCTTAGCATCGGTTATTTTAACTGGTGGTTTATATATTTGGTGAGCTACTCATGGAACTAGCTAGATTTTAAATTGGTGATCCGAGGTTGTGGTAATTAACTAGAGACTGATGATTATACTTCATGAGCTATCGAAAAGTAAATGCCATGACTGGTAATAATGTTCTTTACATCTTGTCTGACGGCAGCAAGATTAAAGTTGCTAAATCAATGGTGTAAATTTGGGTCCATTCTGGTTTAGTGTTCGCCAGAGAGCACAGAGCATCTCTCAGATATCATTGAGTGAGATTATAAGTGAACCTTCTTTTTGGTTTTTAAGGAAAACAAGGTATTGACAAAATGATATCAATTGATGTCACCCAAGGACAGTACCACCTCAAATGCCGAAATAAGCATCAGAAACTAAAACATGTCCTGCATAACACAAAAACTAAACCGCCATATTATAATTTATGATTTTATCCCTCAGTATTGTTTTTTGATGAGCTTGTCTAGCCAACTTCCAACCCAGATCTAATTTTAAGTTCTGGTTGGCTGGTTTGTCTCACTCACAATCTTGAGTGAGCATTTGGCTTTAATTATTTTCTAAGCTACCCCTTAATTCTTCAAGGCCAAGATTTGTGGAAGTAGTTTAAATGTAGAACTCAAGTAATCTCTCTGCCCCCTCCCGTTTAAAGTTTTGTTTGCTAAATGGAATGGTAAGAGATCTTGTCAGTGCCATCTTAATAGATGGATCAATCTAACGACTAGAATCTAAGTGGTTTGCTGCCAGATACTTCATCTTGTGTAAACATGAAGGGTGAACATAAAGGCATCCAAAATTTACCAAGATATTGATAGTCGGACATATATGAATTAAGAGAAAGGCTTGAGGGACACCCTTTAGCCATCCTTAAAATACTGACGTGGCGCCCATCTATCAACTATTCTTATGTGGGCCCGTTAGTGTGGATTAATGGATGAAATGCCAGACCATCAAGGGTGGCTAAAAGTTGTCCACCTAACACAACTCATAAATTAATATCTATTGCTTTGAGAATTGGAAGAGGAATTTCACTGTAAATTTTATGGTTATTGCTCAGATGCTTCATCAAAGTCCCTCAATAATTCTATGAGGAGTTCAGGGAACTCAGATGGAACCATTTGTGGCCCAATAGAATCCGTGACCGAGGAGGTCAAAGATGGAAGGACCTCAACTTCTAAAGGTAATCCTTGATTCTTTCTAGTTTTGTGTCTTTGTCCATGTGTTTGTTCTTTTATGCTGGTGTGAGAGATGATCACACCAAACTGAGTAGAAAGGTGAACACAATGTTGCTTATGGCTTATTTTATTCAGTCTCTTTGTCACTTTGAATTAAATGTCACCTTAATCATGTTGGAGTACACATGGAAATGTACATGACACCTTTACAATTCAAACTAAATCAAAATTTTCAGTAGATCATTGACATGTCCGACCCATGAACATGAATTCCGACACAACACACCCAAATACCCCAATCCGAGTTACATTGATTACAGCATGTATCCTCAAATTATACATGCGAGGCACTTGTATGTTTCAACAGATAGAATTTTGTAGATGTGTATCATTTGGCCTCCTATTTGACTGTTAACCTTGCAGCTTGCATGATTCTTTTCTAACTTATTTTTTCCCCTTAATTAGGCTCTTGTAATTTGCCTGTGGAGATCACGCCCCGTTCCACCCAAAATCACAATGAGAAGGAGATTCTCACCATTGTTCCAAAAACTTTTACTGCTTTGGAGAGCTATGATGGAAAGATGGTTAGTATCCTTGTACAGCTTTAAAGGGTCTCATCTAAACCCTTAAAACATTTTGAAAGGAACAGAAGTGAAACGTTTTAGTAGGGAATGATCAATGGATGATTTTACTTGAGGAATTTGTAGTTGTTATCTGTTTGTTATGTATGCACAGTACCACTTTTCCTCTGCAGGTCAATGTTGCCGAAGGAATGAATATGTATGACAAACTACTTGGTGAGCCAGAAGTATCAAAATTGCTTTCATTGGTAAATGACCTGAGAGTCACCGGGAAAAAAGGACAGTATCAAGGCAAGTTTATTGGTATATTTTTTTCGCACACATTTGAAGAAACTTTCATTTTATACCAGGTTTACGGAACTTTGATTGCAATTGTTTTTGCTTCGTTGATTATAATGACCATGATTTGGAAAAGGAATTTTAAGATGGAATTCAAGTACCTTTCACAGTTAAAAAAAAAAAAGTACCTTTCAAAAACCAAGATTTTTGGATTTACCTAAAGATCAGGTTCACTTTGCCATATGTCTTGGCTGCATGTTGAAACCGATCTGACAGCCCAAGCAGCTACATGCTGATTTACAATCTTGATGCTTCCATCCATGGTGTTGATGCAGTTAATAAATAGTTCCTCATCGTGAATTAAAGAGGTGAAATTCTCCCTGAAAAATCAAGGAGGAATGCACATAAAGGTAACAGTTATCAAGACATTCTAATGATAAATAGACTATTGGTGTCATTGTATTAATGGGATTATTTTAGTTGGGTTTGTTCATTGTAGGCTCGTTTCATCAGTTGTACATGTATCATCTTGTGATTGATCCAACCATCGTTCCAGATTGTCCTGCCATTGCCTAATTTCTCTCAATCAACATGAGTTTCTGTCGTCATTGATAGTTATGATGCCAACCTCCAAATGTGCCTCCACCTTAGTTGCATAGCACACATCATCCGAATTCACCTTCCGGTATCAATGCACATATATTGAACCTCGTCAAACACCATCAGTAACCTAAACAAAATCACATCCAATCAAATCCCAATTTGTGAAACAAAAATTTTGCAAATCATAGAGTTCTCTCCTCCCATCTGCCCCCACAGGCAACCTCACTCACCTACAACCAATGCTGGCCAGCTCTCTGCAAGCGCATATCTACCATCAACCAATGCTGACCAGCCCTCTACAGACTTCACAGAGTCCTACAGTTGTGAGTCACCCATTCTCCACAAGCCCTCACTTTTTTGCAAATCACATTATTGGAAAACCTGCAGACACATCCAACTCATGCCGCGGAATTTGCTCTGTTTTCCTTCCCTGCGAGAGCATTCATGAGTTGCAAATTACATTCTCTTCTTTGTTTCCTCATTGCAAATTATGCTAGTGAATGGTGGCAGCAACAATATTATATCTGCTTGGGAAGAAGTGTAAGACTCTCTGAGCAACTGGACATATATGAAAGCTATGATGCTTGATGAATTTATACCTCCTCAATTGTGAGCCTGGTGAACATGAAAAGGAACTAGGAGGGGCTTTAAGGTTGAGGGTGTTTAAGAAGAAGCTGATTTCCAATTAGAACCTCATGTAATCACGATCTCATACATCAACTTTGTCATGGCTGACGTTTACTTCAACCTTGTGCTTTACAAGTTTATTTTCTTCAGTTCTTTTCTGAATCTAAGCTTATCTTTAACTATCTTAATAGACAACTATCTCTCGAGGATATGTTTAGTTTGGCCTCAATGGGAAAAATGGAGCACCTAACAATGCATTTTCACATAGTTTCTGATTCGCTTTTTTAATATTCGAAAAAGATTGATGAGGAATGTATGCAAAGGTAGCGATTAGAAGTTCAAGTTATTTACATTAGTGTTTTACTTTTACAATTTTAGTGTTACATAGATAATTTTAGATGTTTTCTTAAGTTTGTAGATGTATTTCGATATTTTTTTAGTGTCATGATTTTATCCTTTATGATTAGATTGTATTACTCTAGAATTATTAGCTTTTCTCAGTTAATTATCTTGTTTCCCAAGCATTTGAGCTTATGAATAGGCTATTAGGTACTCTATTATTCATTCATTGAATTAAAGCAAAAATTGAAGATGGGTTTGTCTCTTTCTGAGCTCATTCCTGTCACGAACTTTGAAGCGAAAGCACAAAATAGCTACTACAGGGGAGCATCACAGCTGTACTTAGCATAACCATGAACTGAAAGGTTCATTTTTAATTGCTGTATAATGAGTTTTTATCCAAGCTTGAGTTGGTAATCCAAATCTAATCAAGATTTGTACTCAATAGAAGTAATTCAGAGTACACTTTTCACCTTAATTTCTTCCTCATTATTATTTTTTTATGTTGTTTGGGCAAGATGTTGAGTGTTAGCATTGCAACAAATTACTCCATTGTCACATGAAGGTTATGGGTTGCAACCATGGAATCTCCTCTCTGGTATGTAGGGGTCAAGTTGCTTACATTTAACCAACTCCAGACCCAGACCACAAAATGTGGGAGTATCAAACACAGGTCGATCCTTTCTAGTGCTTGGGGATTGATGACTTGAATCATTCCATTTGTAGTCTGCAGCAAATGCTTTGATGTTATAGTGCTATGGTAATTACTAAGATTGAAAATTTCCACTGTTGTTAAGAGGATATTTCATTCTCTCCCATTTGCCTCTCTTTTCTCTCTGTTGTCTCCTATCCTGGGTTGGGTTTCGGTTATCTCCAGGGTTTGATTCTTCATTGCACAGATGCCTGCAGTTGTTAATCTTTGTTTCCCAAAAATCAGGGCGGACATTTGTAGTTTCAAAGAGACCTATGAGAGGGCATGGGAGAGAGATGATTCAGTTGGGTGTTGCAGTTGCATATGCACCTCCTGAGGATGAAAATGCTTCTGGGACCTCCAAAGGTACAAGCCCTGTTTGAAATAAGTAGAAGTTCTGTGATATTAAATGAAAAATTTTCTTTCATTTTGCTTCATTGATGCCCCTTGTTCGGGTTTTGAATTTTGAATTTGAAGATAGGAGAATAGAACCCATCCCTGGATTGCTGCAAGATGTTATTGATCGCTTGGTCGACATGCAAGTTATGCCATTGAAGCCAGATTCATGCATCATCGATGTCTTTAATGAGGTTGCTAAGTTTAGTATTAGGGCTTTCTTATAGAGCTACCTTTTAGCCACCCTATTTTATGTGGCATTATATCAATCCATCCATGCTTGTGAATCCACACAAAAAATGGATGGATGCCACATTAATCGAGAATGTTCCAAGGGTGTCTCTAAATCATCCCTCCAAGTATTATGTCAATCTTGTGAAAAGCTAACTTGCGTGATCCTTGGAAGTCTAATCTGCTTAGTTCTTATGCATGCAGCGGGATCACTCACAGCCTCATTCGTGGCCACACTGGTTTGGAAGGCCTATATGTCTCTTATTTCTGAATGAATGTGACATGACATTTGGTAGGGCAATTGGAGCCGATCATCCTGGGGACTATAGAGGCTCTCTCCGGCTTTCCCTTTCACCTGGGTAATCATACCTTATTCTGTGTATCTGTAATGCCTTAACTCAAAAGAACGGCGTGTAAATGTTTGTAAATATAGATGTTTCTCACGAACCTCTTACATTGCCCCAATAAAAAAAATGTAAACCAGGATTCTCCCAGCCCTGATGATGCATGATGCTCCGGAGTTGTCTGAAATATAGAAATATGTCCCAAATTGTCTGTGTAAACCAAAAGAACTGCATTTAACAATAAAAACAGCGGCTTGTAACTATTTGTAAATATAGGGGTTTGTCAAGTGCCAGTTTTGCCTGAATAAAAAAAAAAGAATATGAACCAAGAGTTCCTACCTATCCTTGAATATGCATGTTGGTCTCTAAGTTACCTAAATCTAGTATGTATATTTCCAATGGGAAGGCTTTTCCTCGGTTTTGAATAAAACATTCATTTGATGACAAAACATTGCTATGTGAAGCCAGTCTTTATTGTATATTTGTTTCTTCTGCGTGAAGTTTTAACTGGATAATATTTCCTTGTTGATCGTGTCTAATTGGTTGCTACCTTCCCATAATTTGGAAAGGACATAGGAGCAACAAATAGACATTGAAAGTTATGTATGAACCATTTGAAACTACTCCAGTTGAAAAAAAAGTTCTCTTCACATTTTGACACAATGAAACTTCCTAAACTTTGCTTGTTAACCTGCAGTCACACAACACATGGAGGCATGATTTGACTTCATTCAATGAATCAACCTCCATCTTTCCCAACCCCTCC
>JAODPA010129332.1:0-17057 GCA_025585075.1 Nepenthes mirabilis | reverse complement strand
GATGTAAAAGGATTTTTTATTTTTTATTTTTTTTTTAAAATTTGTTTCGGAGGAGGCAGAGGTTGAGAAGGGCATTGGATAATGGACTTGTGGGCACATGTCAACGTTAAGCCCATTGGACCGAATGTAACGGGTAACTACGGGGTCTGTTTGCTATCTTCATCGCCGCTTGTTCTAGGGTTTTGTGGGAGTTGAAAAACCTCAAACCGGTGGTTCTAAGCTTTTACTCGCTGCCTTTACTCATCATATTCGATCATCTAAGTATTTACGATGGATCCTTCATCTTTTAACTCTGCTGAGTTGCAGAACCTCATCAATGTATGCTCTCTCTCTCTCTCTCTCTCTCTCTCCCCCCCCCTATGTTGATATAATGCATTTATTTTTAGATCCTCGAATTCTTCACAAAGAAAGGTTTTTTTTTTTTTTTCTATCCGGTAATTTTGTTACAGATAGCCCGATAAAGTAGTGGTAGAATGCTCTAATTCACTTTTTTTTTTTTTTTATAGTTCTTTGGTTTACTTTTATAATTGCCTCCAAAGGAATACAAAAGAAGGTACTTCGGGACATTGATTCCTGTGACATGAATGAAGTTCAATTTGAATATTCTTTGTTCCTTGTATTATCAGTGTTAGGATTCAACGTTGGAGAATTGAGTATGGTAATTTTGTTAAAGCTGTTAGTTATGAATTTAGCTCAGATGTAGCGTACCTCACATGATAAATTAGATGAATTTGTTGCAAATAGAGTCCATCCCTGTAACATCTTAACTCTGCTGTTTCCTTCTGTTGATTTTCCACTATTTAATGAATTCAAAACCTTTGATTCCTCATATTTCTTTATAAATATTGTGATGGAGTTTACCTCAGCCATGTTCAAGGATTGATGTCTCTGATATCAGATTGATATGGTTGAAGCCCAGAGAGAAAACATGAGCATTTTGAAATGAAATACAGAGAACGAGACAGAAGGAGCAATGAAGATAGCTTACTTCCATATATTGGCATTGTTGATTAGGTGAAAGAAAGAGCATGGAGAAAGAGAGAATGAAACTGATCTCACTGCATAATCAAATGATTTTTCACTAGTCTAATATATATATATTATATATATATGTATAGTTATAGTTATAGTTAGTTGTAAATGTAAATTAAAATTTAAATTCACATGCAATCAATTTTGTAACTGTCATTACTTAGAGGAAGTGGGCCTTTGGTTATGAAATTTCCACAGGATGACAAACTGGAGAGGCTAAGCAAATTGCATAAATTGGTTCCAACTTGAAACCAACATAAATGCTTGGACCACCTAATGCTCTTCCTCTGAACCTAATGTCACGAGATGGCACTCCTAACTAGATCACTTGTGCCACATTTAGCAACACCACAACCTTTAGGCCATAAGATCGGTGACTTAAAGGGAGCAAAAAGTCCAAAAGAATGCCCACAAAAGCAAAAATTTAACAGGTGGAACAAGATAAAATACTTGTTTTATTTGAGAGATCTTTTGCTTGGTGATGACAAATGAAATCACTTCCTCTATTTATAGAGGAGGTCCTTCCATTCTTCTCAACAAATGGTTGAGATCATCCGCATGCATCAAAACTAGCCACATTGCCCTTGAAGAGAACTCTCCCCTCATATGAATCCTCCTCCTTTGCTTGTCTTTGTCATGCATTGTCCTGTCTGTGTTCCTTGACGATCTTAGAAGAGATATCCACTCTTCCTTGGTTAGTAGATATGACGACAATCCCACTTGTAACTAAGTCTCTAACACCATGTGTCATTGACTAGATCACTCGTGCATTACTTAGCAATACCATCACCTTTTGAGCTTCTAAGTTAGCCTAACACTTACACTTAGATGCCAGCTAAACAAGCAAAGAGTACCAAAAAAAAAAAAAAAAGGAAGCATGAAGAATAGATTGTGAAAGAACGTAGAGAGCTTGTATTACTTGAAAAACTCTTTACCTTGGTAATGACAAATGAAATCTCCTCTATTCATAATGGAGGTCCTCCCATCATTCTTTTTCACCGGCGTTTGAGATCATCCTATGTGAATGGCAGGGATCGGCCTGCTGGAGTATTCTTACAGAATTCTTAGAATATTCTCACAAAATTCCTTATCCACAATATCACACTAAGTTCCCCTATTGAGAATAATCTTTAGCATATCTATATATTTACTCGCTTATCGATCTCCCTGTTATCTTCCTGTATTTCCTAAATGTTTTACATTAGTCTACACTGCTGTACTATGTACAAATATTGTCTAGCACACTGTATAAGTTTAAAACTGTGCTTGAATGTCTGTTGGGTGCTGATGCAGGTCGTCATCCGGGTTTACACCTATTTAAGGTCCATCGGTGACATTAAGTTGTAGTTAATACCATAAATTCTCAACTTTTGCACCATATTATATTATCATCTCTTGGCAACTGCATAAAAAGAGTGGTTTTGTCAGGGACATGTGGGGCTAGTGCCTTGGTGCTCTGAAAAGGTGAAGTGTCAGTGCCTTGCCCATGAATTTCTTCAGGCATTGACTAGGTGAGCTACTGAAGGAAGATGAGAGGGCGTTCGCCTTATTTGTTTTTCTTTTGCTTTTGCTAGCTACCCTTAGGTTTTTATAAAATTATGAACTTTTAATGCGCGAGCGTGTGCACACACGTAATGTTCTGTTTTCCACTTCACCTAACCTGAAGCACACCCCTCATGCATTTTGTCTGCTAGCCTGAGTGCTCTTTCCGTTTGCCACTTCATTTGCTCGACAAAACTTGCCATCCTCGTCATCTTTGATGCTGGGACAAGTCGGCAAACATCTGCTCTTGAGCAAATGGCTCTGTAATTCTGTTCTCAACTATCAATTAAATCATGTCGATTGTCAGACCCTAATTCCATAGTACAGGTACAAATCGAGTGCAAAGGCTATACTCTTGTTCCCTAACAGTTACCAATATTGTGTTAGTTCACTTTGTTACAAACCATTCTTCGCCCTTCATCTCCTCATCACTCTTTCTCCCACGATTCACCAATTTTGTCATTGTTCACTTGGCCAATTGTCACCCATTCTTTCTCTCCTGTCCCCTCTATGAATCTGTCTCTAGCAATGCTTTTCTCGTTCCCGTTGCCTCTATCACTCAGTCTCTCCCCCCCCCTGACATTATTGAGATGTTGTACACTGTTTGAGGATTATTTCTAACACAGATTTTGTTTATATTGATAATTTATGAACTGTGTTAATGGCCCAATGAGTCTGTTTACTAGTGTTTTTGTTAATCCCACTGCGTATAATGACTTAATGCTCATTTTATATATATAGTTGTTGTTGCTTTCAATTATTTGAACTTTTATTAATATTTGTTTTTCAGTACATATAGATACATTTTGATATTTCAATTAGCATTTCACTTATCTTGGATAGCTACATAGCAGCTCGGGCTTTGCTAAGTGTTGTTGTCTAAGTTCTAATAGCGCTTTTGACATCACTGAGAAAGAGCAATGCTTGCCGTGGATACACGTATAAAGAAATTGAAGCAGTGCTGGATAACATAATAAAAATTTGTTCAACAATTAATTTCAATTTAAACACATTTTCCTAATCATTTTTTCCTGCCAATTATTTTGGGCCCTATATGCCCTGAAAAGGGTACAGAAATGGACGAGAGAGTAGAAAATTTGCTCAGATTGTCTATTTAGCCCCTTTTTCCAGGCTCAGCAGATGCTTGAAACTTTTGCATAACTCTGGCAATTCTGTTGCAAAATCTAATGGGGTTTCTCCTAGAGGGCTACAGCCTTTGTTTCCCACTCTGCTGTAGTTGCAGTTTAGAGACAAAGTGATGCCCGGGGCATCTGCTTTTGAGGAAAACACTTCTAAATGACCTTTTTAGGAAGGGAAGAAGGAATAAAACCTTTAATGATAAGCTGCCTTCATCCAACTTTATGTATGAAATTTGATATTAGTGGCCCAGGTGACAATTGTTCTTGGTATTACAGGATGCAGCTGCATTTGCATGTGAAGACTTTAAAGTTTTAGTGTTCAGTGACATTGACTTTTCTTGACTAAAAACTTGTTCTAAGTAGATGTCAAACACATGATGTGCCATTCTTCAGGGGCAACCTTGCCTAAATTAGTTTTGTTTATATATGACTTCTTGCTTATATAGCATTATAGCATAGTTTACATGGAAGTGTTAAACTTGGTAAATCATTAAAGTTGCTTCACCATAACCTTGAAATTATGAATTCAAACTATATAAATAGCTCCTCTATATTGCATATTAAGATTTTGTTATTTATCACCTTTCCTAGACCCACAATATGGCAGGGTTGTGTGTTGGTATAGCAGAACTAACATAGTTGATTCTTATTTCCCTCTTAAGCATCACAGTTGATCTTTCAAGGCTGTAAATTTTTTTATAAATATTTTTAGTGTTGCAATTTCTTTCTGAAACGTTCTTCCCAGCATAGTATCACAGCAGATTCTGACATGTCAAACAGACTAGTGATTTATGCATTTATTTTTCTGAATGTCCTTTGATTTTTATCTCTTCTGAAAATTGCAAGATTAGTCTGCTTCATGAGTTTGCCATGGTTGAGGAGAGCAGCTTGTGGGGTATCTCTAAAGCTTATGCTTGTCGGAGGATGAGGTTTCTTAGCTTTTGGTTGCACATATGGGATTCTTGCTTGTGTTGGAACAACACAGTCCAATTCAGAAAAGCAATAAGCTTGAGTTTATATAGTGGCAGTCTGCTACCTGAAATTCTCGCTATTTGCGGGATCCTAGGAAGGATTGGACGGCTATTAGTTCTATTGTATGCATTTTTACCTAATATTGTATAAGAAGCTATTCCCATGGCTCAAACTTGAAATTACCAATCACACGATGATAATTATACCATTGTCCCAAGACTTTTTTTCGAACTTGATTTATATCGACAAGATTTTGTTAGATGCCCCCTCTGTCCAATGACAAACTGCAACGAACAAATGTGTTTCAACATCTATGGTCAATGACTTAGTGTACAGCATGAAAAATGGGATTCAGGCTGTTGATCTGCGTGCATATCTCTGTCCTCCTTAATTTCTGTTTGTTCCACAAGAACAAGTGATAAGGAGTTCCTCTCCTTTTTTTTTTCCATTTGACCCACACACACAGTATTGTTTTATAAACCAGGTTGTTTAAAAATAAATTGCAGCATATGTATTGATTGTGATTGCTGACACTTTTATGGCGTTCTACTCTGATTTATTTTGGCCTGCAATGCAGCAAGAGAAGCAGAGGGCTATGGTTAATGAAATGGTCGGGAAGCTGACCAGTGTGTGCTGGGATAAATGCATCACCAGCACTCCCGGGAACAAGTTCAGCTCGAGTGAGGCCACATGCCTTAACAACTGTGCACACCGTTACTTGGACATGAGCATCATGATCATGAAGCGCCTGCAGTCCATGCCATCACAAGGGCAAAGATTCATGGGTTAATGGCACCCTCAATTATCATTGTGGTAGTTTTCTCTCCTTTCTTCCCTTCTTTCATTGGTTGATTAACCACAACTGTTGTACAACAGCACTGTTTTTGTTATTGAAATGATCATCCAAGAAGGGACAATGGTGCCTTTAAGAAATCTCATGTGTGCTTTTGGGATGAAGGCCTTCTGGTGTTCCTTCAGATTTTCCTCATAGGACATACCTACAATGCTATTTCCTTGGTTATTGAAATACAATAAAGTGAGAATAAAATAAGCATTATTTATAAATGTGGATTATTATGAATAAGATGGAGGTAAATATTACTTCATTTGGTTTGGTTAGAAAATAATGTTCCATTAGGAATAAGACGTTAGTTTGGGAATTGTAATTCCATGCTCCATATAGTGGTCGACAATGATGGCGGAGATGGCCGGTGCTTTGAATTGTATTAAAATTTTATCCTACCAAACAAACCATTGATGATAATTGGGTTTTTGAAATGGAATAAGGTTATAATAAATAATATATTGTTTGATATGGACGATAAATAAAAATTATGATCCATATATTTTTTTTTTTGGTTAAATTAATTTTTTGGAGGGAACCAATTGCCCTAAAATAAAAATAGGGTGAGATTCAGCAAAAAATTTACAAAGAGGGCACGTGTTGTGCCGAATAAGGAAATGATAGGTACCATCAAGGGTGTTTATTCTCCTTATAGTAGCCGGTCAAAGGATAAACAAATGAGAGGGAATGATGTTAACATGCCAAATCGGTTTAGTCCAAGGTATTGAGATAGGTTACTTCAATTTGAGTTCCAAGATCTTTGTATATATTCATATGTTTTGATTTGTTTGCCAACCGCAGGGAGTTATACGGAAGGCTTAGATAATTTATACTTTATCGAATGAAGATCTTCAACAAGGAGGATTGACTATGCCTAAAGTGCTCCTGTAATTGCACACATGCACTGATAATAGTACAAACACGCCTCGTCGGCGCATGTGAGAGCACTCATGCACTGATAGCAGTTGAGGGACAACTCATGTGCACTTGACATGACGCTTGTGTGCAATGCGAAATGCAAGGGTGCTTAATGTGTGCTTGTCGATCGTATGTGCGTTGTGGCCTATTTATGACTTTAGTTTTTGGTCTTTTTTTACTCGATGGACTTTTGAACTCCAAACTAGAGAGAGAAAGAGAAGGAATAGAGAATGGAAGAATATGAAGATTCACTCATTCATTTATTTGAGCTCTGAATCTTTCTCCATTCTTCATCAACCTATGTGCATTGTTCTTACTATTTAGAAAAATATTTTTTCCGATTGTTTTTCTTTACGTCTGGTTTTATTCTCTTTTTTGCTTAGGCTACTCATTACAAAGTTGTGTTTATTGGGTTGCTTGAGGTTTCTTTAAATTGATCTTATCGTATAGTGAATATTTATATATTTATCGTCCAATGGTTTTTTCCCTCATGCTAACAGGGTTTTTCACATAAAACGCTTATGTTTCATTATTATGATTATTATTTTTATTTTATATGCTATCATATTATTTTTTTACGGATTTAAACAAAGAACTTCAGTAAATATTATTACAGAGATTGTTCTCAGCTTCGTCAGTAAAACTGGGTGACTTGAACCCAACACAGGAAAATCTAAGTAGTTATGGTTGATAAAGCAATAAGTTTCCATGGGGAATGGGCTTCTGAATAATACGATTAACTCGCAAAAGAAGAGTGAACCATATGCAAATGCAAGTATAATAGTTTTAGTGGCCTTGCATTTCCAATGAAATTTGAAGTTAGGGTTGCTAAGGGTATAAGAGTAGAAGATGCCATGAATGACCTTCCATAGTTGGCATAAAAGGAGGGTGGAGAGCTAGGCACTTTGCCTCGAAACTTTACCATCCAGGAGCCACAAGTTCACCATTAATATCGGCCGAGAAAGAGGTGGTAGAGGTGGATCACCGGACTCATCTCATAAGGGGACTGGGGAGGTTCTTTAGGTCAAGGTTGCAAGAATGAAGTCCCACCTGTCAAATGCCTTTTCAAATCAACCTTCAAGGGACACCTAGGCTGCCTATTTCCAAGTGATACCCTTAGAGAAGTTCCTCACCAAGAAAGATATTATCTGCAATTTAACTCCCCAGAATACCAGGCAGTTTGATATTTGTCAACAAGAAAGCCAACTTCATTCTATTAGCAATGATCTTGAAGGTGAAATTATGAAGGATATTATAACAGGATATAGGTATGAAATCTGACACGCAAGAGGGCACAAGGACTTTGGAAATGAGACTGATGATAGTTGTATTGATTTAATCAGTTTAAGCTTTGTGATTACTTTGACCATGGACGCAACAGTAGCAGAATGTGACCGAGCTATGCTAACGTAGTAGAGAAAGCAAGGGCAAGAAGCAAGGAAATTGTTAAAATTTGAAAGGCCCTCAAGGGTTACCTTGATCAAAAGGTGGCAAAAGGTCACAAGGGAGTGGTTCGAGATCCCGAGAGATGAACCCTTGTACCCCACATTCTGTCCAACTTCTTAAAGATACGGATATTGATATTTTTCCCATTATAGCAAGTAAAGAAGCAACTTTTGCAGTAGAGATCGGAGATGTGGCAACTTTGAAGACGGTTAGATAAGATCTAAGAAGTCCCTTTGTCATTGTTTCACCCGAAACTTCATAGGAAGATTTGATTGCAGTAAAGTCATCGAGGACAACAAGAGGGCAATTTGAGCTAAATTTGAAAGTTGTTTCCATAGGTCGCCACGCTCCACCTCACAGTTTGAGTGGTCGACGGCGAAGAGAGAGAATTGAGAACCTTTGAGGTGTTGAATTTTGCATGGACAAGGTTCAGAGTGGCTTTCTGATTCTGAGAATCAATCATGGTAGGGATTTCTTCTTAGTATTAGCCATAGGTTCTGATTCTTGTGGTTGTTTGACTTCTACAGATCTTCCTACAGTCACAAGGATAAACACATAAATAGAATAATTGCTGATATGCTACATTAGGAACTGGCTCAATATGTTAGATGACACTCTCTTGACTAACATGTAACATGCTATGCCACTTCTTGAGCAGCTCGCAATGCTTGTCATTCTTTAGCTGGAGTTGTTTGTAATTTTACTTTTTGCTTCATGGTTGGTTGCCCACTCAAACATGCAGCAGAAATACTTGGCATCCTTATTTCTCTTGTCGATATTTGTATTTGCTTACTAGAGATTTGGTGCAGGTGGCAGTATTGTGTTGGGATTCCCCAGAAATAAAAATCAATGCATCCAGCGTAACAAAAATAAACCCGTGGATCTCATATTGATCGCCAACCACCAAATACTGTGAAAGCACAAGGAACCAAACTACGCATCCAAGTACAAATGTGTTGTACGATAATATTTAATGTGTAAAATTTTTCCCAACAAATAAAAAATTTATAAGATAAATTTTAAAAAAATTCACCATAATAGTATCTGGTAATAAAAATAATCTCATTTGATATCTCTTTACGATAATTTGAGCAGATGATTGGTTAAAAATAATTCAAACACATCTAGCAACCTATTAGAGAAGATGAGCGAAGAAAAACGAGTAATGAAATTGTAATATGTTCTAAAAATATTATTATAGTAATGTACTTGAATTTGTCTACAATATCTCTCGCTATAATATTTTTTTATATCTCGCCATGACTTTAAGCATCATTCTAATAATTTAGATCTTAATCTGTCGGATATGAAATAGATATCAGACAACTATAAACAGTAATAAGATTTTACAGGTTTCATATTTCTTAAAATTGTGGTATTTTTATATATTCTCATTTACCAAATCATAAATACCAAGAAGGTCATGTATACAATCAAAGATAAAGAAACAATGACAAAGAAGAATAAGAAAAATTCGCGATAAATTAAGCATTTGACTCCTATCATCTTACCGAGCCTAACACGGCCTACTAAACCATATGATCTAAACATAATACCATCTAAATACTAAATCTAAAACTAGGTCAAAACTCATTTAGGCTTTAGGCATTCAAGCGTCCACTCACACGTCACCTCGTATGTTGACTTGTAAGATTTTACTTAATTTTTATTGGATTCACTGGTTTATCAATATCAATTTAAGGTCATAAAGTTATTTCCTTATTACAACTGAACAAAATTCAAGAAATTCCCATTTTTATCCAATTGACCTGACGCTTGAGTGTTGGTCTAGCACTACTCAAGCATTTCATCTTCTTAAGAAAATCTAGAGATATATCATTGTGTTCAATACTTAGGTATCAACAATATATTTTACATTCAGTTAACAAGCTACAATCTTACAAAACAATAGTAATTATTCCACTCTCTTTTTACTTGGTAACAAAAAGTGCAGAGGCTTGACCATGGCCTTATCAAGGCTAGCTTTGATGTTCATTGTCATAGTTTTGTCAATCAATTATGTTATTGAGTAATCAAAATGGCATTTGGTTGATATACTATTAAATTTAGCATAGTATAAGAACGACAAATTTACCTTCAAGAACAAATAATTTATCATATAAATAATCAGTCTAAATTTGATAACGACCTTAGCAAAAGGCAAGCTGAAATAGATTCCAGTGATCATCATAGCATTTTTGTTACTCGATTACTGTCATTTTAGTTAATTGAAATTACGTATTATCAATCTAATGTGAAACATAGCATATTATAATGGAAGAGCGGCAAATTTATAGATATGAATGCATTGATTAAAGGTATAAATAGTTGGCTTGAAAATGATTTGGAAAACTGTTTTTCCCAACTGATCACTATTTAGCTACTTCCTCATGGAATCAGTACTGTTTATCTTGATTTACAGAGGCACAAAATGTTCTCATATGGAAGCTTCTTTCATCTACAATTCACTCATTAAATTTATACGAGATTTAAGCAACAATCTAGCGATTAAAGAATGTTTTAGACTTGATTTGTTTGGAAACAAGATGGTTTGGGAGGCTGAAAACAGTGCTTAAAATCAGTGGAGAACATGGAATTTAGCAAAGCCAAGTAAGTTAAAAAATTCATTACAAGATACAAGAATCATCAAGAATGGAGAGATTCACTTGCCTTGCTCTGATTTCCTCGGCAACAGTAGCACAGCAACAGGGGATTATGCTCTCTCTCTCTCTCTCTCTCTCTCTCTCTCTCTTACTTCTCTCAAGGAATGATGTAAGGATCCCCCAAAAATGATGAGAAGGGTGACTAACACTTACTAAGAAAAGGAGCCAAAATGGTGAGAATGCATTTAAAGAGAGAGGTGGCAAAGAGGTGAATCAAGTTTCCTATTAATTCTCCCCAGTTCCTACTTAGTTGCTTGGTTAAATGATGAGATAAAAGTTGCTCTAGATCAATGTAGGGAAACAACTTTGAGGTAAAAGCTGTCATCATGGTCTACATTGCAACAGAGGAGACGAACGAAGCCACAAGGCCAGAATGCCTAAACTATAAACAGTATCTGTGATAGACCAGAAATGGCTAGATGAGAAATAGTAGCAATTATCCTGCTTGAAATCATCAAAAGCAACAAAATATCTAGCTAGGTGTTAGCCAAGAGTTTAACCTGCTACACCTTATTCCCTTTACCGATACCTGAATTAATGTTTTAATGCAGATTTAGAATAAAAATTCCTAAAGTGGTCCTAATTAGTTAAGAACCGAAGAAATGTCTCTAGTCAAAGTATTACTCTACTATTGATCTGTAGGCATAATATTGAGGATTACAGGGCAATTCAAAAGGACATTGAGACATTGATCCAAAAAAAGTTTCTCAAAAAATATCTGCGAATCTTAGGATCACCCCAGATAAATTCAAGGAAGATGAAGAGTTGCCCAAGCAACCACACAATCAAGTTGTGGTAAGGGTTATCAATATGGTTTCCACCAGATTGGCCAGCGTGATAATTCAGGCATATCCAAATGAAGCTCCCTCCAATAGGAGACAAAAGATAGGGATAGTGAAAAAAGTAATTAATTTTAACAATGACGATATGATTCAAATAAGCATCCTTCATTTTGATCCTCTAAATATATTTTTACTCATTTTGGATGGAGTTAAGGATGACCAATTAAACTGAGTGCTCATTGCTAATAAAAACTCAAAAAATATTCTCTATATTAATATGTACATTAAACTAGGATTAAAATGTAATTAAATGGACTCATTAGATGGACCGCTATATGACTTGATAAGAAACTGATTCAGTTTAACAGGATCATACACCTAGAAGTTACAATGACATCCAATCGACTAACTTTTTTATTAGTAGAACTCCTCTAAATCTATAATGTTATATTGGACTGACCATGCTTAACAACATTCAAAGTAGTCATTTCCATTTCACACTTGAAAATCTTTTTAAACTAGATATGGGGTTGAAGAAGTTGAAGAAAATTAGGTCACTAGATAGAGTTGTTATTCAATATAGATCAATGGCCCAGCTTTTTTACAATCAATAGTCAAATTGGACCTTCGAGATGAGATTTTTTTTTTAGCATATTCAATCTAGAGAGTTACTGCTTTAGATCTCTTTGAATTCAACTGACCTAGACAAATATGTCCATATCTGGTCTTCCTTATATCAAGATCTAAAATAAAAATTAATAGACTTCTCATAATGCAATGCCAATGTTTTTGCTTGAGTATTGGCGGATATGCTAGGGATTCTAATGGAGATAATATTCATAAGCTGAGTCTTGCCTCTGAGAGGAAGCCTGTCAAGTAGAATGAACAAAACTATGTAGAAAACCTTGTAGCCATACGTGAAGAGATCAAAAAATTGACCAACGATGGCTTCATAGGGAGATTAATAGTCCAAATTGGTTATCTAACATTGTCCTAGTAAAGAAGAGTAATGAAAATTGAAAGATGTGGGTTGACTTCACATACATGAATAAGGTATGTTTAAAATATAGTTTCATACTTCTAAGGATTGACTAGCTAGTAAATTTAATATTTGTTCACTAGCTATTAATTTTTTTGAATGTTTACTGAATGTATAATTAGATTTGGATAAATCTAAAAGACAAAATAAATGACCTTATTTATGACCGTTTAGAAAACCTACTACTATGAAATAATGTATTTTGTTTAAAAAATACTGGTGTTATGTATCAAAGATTTGTGAACAAAATATTTAAGCAATAGATCAAAATAATATGGAGACGTATGTTGACAATATACTCGTCAAAAAGTGCACATGCTAACTAGCATATTAAATGGCAGAGATGTTCGAAATATTTAGAATATACCAAATAAAATTAAAGTTGACCAAGTACATCTTTAGGGTAACTACCGATAAGTCCCTAGGTTTTATAGTCTTTTAGCGTGAGATAGAGGCCAACTTAGAGAAGATTAAAGCAATTATGAATATAAAACCTCCTCAAATAATCAAAAACTTATAGGATGCCTTGTAGCTCTATCTTAATTTATGCCAAGCCAATTGAGAAGTATTTGTCATTGTTCATAGTATTGAGAAGAGCTAAAATGAATGATTTTTGGCAGATGAATGAGTGCCAACAAGTCTTTCAAGGCTTGAAGGAGTACTTGGAACATCCTTCCCTACTGTCTCATCCTAAAGAGGATGATGACTTATATTATTATTTGGCCCTTTTAAACACAATATTGAGTGTTGTTCTGGTCATAGAAAAATTAAGAGTATAATGATCGATATACTATATTAGCAAAATTTTAATTGACTTAGAGACACAATATATATGTATAGAAAAGCTGCTTTATCCTTAAATTTTTGTTAGAAAACTCCGGCTATATTTCCTGGTCCATGAAATTGTGGTTCTTATCGATCAATTCCTTAAAAAGGATTGACAAAAGCCAAAGACATTTGAATATTTAATTAAATGGTCAATCGAATTGGGTAAATTTGATATACAATTTCAGGCCCAATCCTCCATAAAGGGTCAAATCCTCATGGACTTTATTATTAAACCAACGATCCCCTAGTCTTGGATGATTCCACTAAAGAATCATCAAGAGCTATGCTCAATACATCACACCCAAGTGGACATTCCATATAGAAGGAGCCTATTTTCAAACTAGTAGTGGAGTTGGAATAATCTTAACATCATCTGAAGGATTAAGATTAAATAATCAATCATATTTGAGTTTTTGGCAATCAATATTGTGGCTAAGTATGAAAGTTTGCTAATGGGTCTAAAATTGATTAAAGAATATTCTATTAAAAATCTAACTATTTACAGTAATTTTAAGTTTGTAGTCAATCAATATTACCTAACTTTAAAATTGTTAATCCAGAACTAGCCAAATATTTTCATAAGGTTCAGGCTCTGTTGCCTTTCTTTGATATGTTTCAGATCATCCATATCCTTAGAAAAAAATAATTAGAAAGCTAATCATCTTTTTAAGATGGCAATATCAAGTTGCCCAGAGTAATTCGAGCCGGATTACTAGTCATGCGTATTTAGAATGTTCTTCACCTTAAAAAAATATTATCAATGAAGGTATCAGTCTAAGAGTTTATAAGTATGTCTTACCCCTTACTCTAGTTGCTTGGATGGTGTAAATGTTTTCATCATTTATTAATAAAAAAATAATAATTTTTTATCCCAATTTGCATGCATGTATTCATTTTTAAATTATCATAGGTACATTATTTTGGCGAATATTAACCTTAAGTCAGACAGTTTCAACATCCTATCTGTTAAAATGCACTAACCTAAGTAGGCTATCATAGTGTAGGTTTAAGGAAATCGCATGGCCCATAACATGGCCACACACCTGAAATACCTTGAACTCAAGGACTTGAGACTAAGGTGATCAATGTCCTTTTGAGGGGTCCACGACCAGGCAGGTTGAGGTCCTCTAAGGCCTAACTATCAATGTAGTCACCTAACTAATTAAATCCCATGAATGCTTTATGCAGATAAGTGGTAATGAATTATTTTGTAGGACATGCAAAATCAGTCATACAGTCAAATATTATGATTCTTTATCACTCACAATGATAGTCCAATGGCTTAGTTGGAAATGAGATCAGTAATCATGTGATCAACGAGCAGAATTCGTGTACTTGAATATTACACATAGTTTCGTAGATTTGTGAAGCACTTGAATCTGAGGACTTCAATGAAGGCCCGAGGACTTTGATGAAGGCATGGTACAAATTTGGCACTTGCACAAAAATGGCTTCAGGTGGATGGCCAGCCGATCAACAGAAAGTTGACTAGCTATGATAAGAAATCAATCAACGAGACATTGACTGGTTGTGATCAGAAGTCAGTCAATAGATGTTTGGCCATCCACAAGAGAAGTTGTATGGACCAAGAGTGCACGTGGATGCTAACTCAGAAGATTGATTGCGCATAAGAGATTTTTGGAGAATATGCGCAATCTCTGTATAATAGGCATCGTTTCTGTAGAGCATGATGTTTTGTAGGGTATAGTCGTTGTAGAGCTATACGTACGCCAGGTGACTGCTTGCACGTGCAACCTCTATTCTGTCTAGGCGGTTGCGTAAACAGTCTGTATATATGTATCGAGTTCTGTGATATGAAATTAAAGGAGAGAAGATTTTTGTGTGTGTAAGTTTCTAAGTGTAAGAGTACGAAGAGAGAGAATATTGTGAGCGATTTGTGCTCTTACTCTCTATTTTCTTCTCTTGTGGTTTGTATAACTGAGAAGGTTTGTGTATCCGTGAAACTTACATAGTGAAATTTGTTTGTCGATTGTGTGTTCTGTAATTTTTTTCTTATTTCAGAAGGATTTTTCACGTAAAATATTGATATTTTTCTTCTCTCCCTTGTTTCTTCTACTACTACTTGTTCCTGTTTGATCAGGCAGACACCATTTTCAACAAATATGAGTAAAAGCATGAGTAGTTCCTCATCAACTATTCTGATCTCTCAGCTTCCCCACCGTCCGATCATCATGCTCCACGATGATTATCATCATGATCACTCCCCATGATACACCAAAGTCTTGATCATCATCATGATCAAGCGTACTGATGTTGCGATTACACGTCGTCATGGAATTTTCTGACCACACGGAATCCTCAGGGCAGTAACCTTATGAGGCATATTTAAGGATTGTTGTTCATGGGATCGATCCAATGGCTGAGAATTGATCAGGTTCATCGGATCGATCCAAATCAGTAATTGCTGCATTTTTCGATCAAAATATATCGTTTAAGTTATCTGAAATGCCCTCATTATGAATCCGTGGCCGATGCAAAATATCTCACTTAAATCGACCGTGGCTCTTACTGGGCACTCTGGCATCCATGGGCAAGATGTTCGAAGATGAAACGCTTCACTTTGATCACTTTGCCGGGTGTCTTCGTATTTTGCCCAACAATTTTTTGATTTATTTTTTATTTGGTCGTCTTCTAATATAAAAATATTAAAATATCAATATTATGATAAAAGAACTATTAAAAAATATGACATTTATTATATTTTTATTTTTAATTTTAAGTATTATAAAATAGGAGCCTTTGAATTAAAAATCCAACGTTCCATACTTATTCTTAGCGAAAATTATTATTCTCATTGAAACAAGAATTTATTGTTGGGGTCACTCCCGAGTGGTCTTTTGTCCGCGGACTCCATTGGAATGATGGACGAGGACTTTGCTTGGTGCGTCATGTCCGAGAGGACTTGGACGAGGACTCCATCCACGCGTGCGTTGACTTATTCTCTCATTAATGATCTGCGGCAGCAATAAATGCGGGCATTGGAAGTTGGTGGCAGCCACAACTTCCAAGACGATTGCAGGCCTGCCAGGCGTGCGCCTGGCAGATAGCCTGGCTGGCAGCATGCCCTGCCACCCTAGGCGCTAGGGTGGCTGGGTAGCCTCCTAGGATAGAGAATATATATATTTTATTTACATGTATATATATAGGTGTGCTGAGATCATTTAATGTGTGTGTGAGAGGTTGGTGAGTTGTGGTGTGTGCCTTTGTGAGCAACCACTTTGTGAGACTTGTGAGAGAAACACTTTAGAGAGAGAAAGTTGTACACTTGAGATTGTTTTTCTTTAGTTTGAGCTTGTGTAGCTAACACTTGTAAACAATCCTTTATAGTGTATTCTTTCGTGGTTTTTCCCTTGCTCAAAGAAGGGTTTTCCACGTTAAATTCGTGTGTTCCCTCTCATATCTTTCTCTACCTCTCCCGACCGTCCGAGAGCCTTTTGCTCTCTAATCTTGTCCGAGCGTTGTGTCCGCTCGGCCTTCCGCGCGTTTTGCTCTAACATTTATTAGAAATAAGGAATACTCGAAGCCAAACCCTAGAGGTTTATTTATTCATTGTTATCGTGGAAGAACAATTTTGGAACAAAAGATCTTATTTTTCACGTAAATGTTATAGTGAATTGTGTTAGAGTCTGTGGGGGTGGCCAAATGGTGGTTGTAGGTGGCGGTGGTGGGGTGGTGGCTACGGGGTAGTGACAGCATTGGCAGTGTGGTGGCGGTGGGTTCTTGCAGCAGCGAGGTGGTTAGCAGTGACGGATGGTGGTAGAGGGGTGGTGATGCAGCAGCGCTGTGGCGGTGGCGAGGTAGTGGTGGCAGGCTAGTGGCGGTAGCATGGGG
>JAODPA010129321.1:0-17059 GCA_025585075.1 Nepenthes mirabilis | reverse complement strand
ATAGTATATTATTATAGAAGATTTTGTCTCGAATAAAGTAGTCCAAGCACCGACATTTCTCCATGAGACCAATCATGGAAGATCCTCGTTCTCCCTCGGCATGGTATCTGAACCCAACGCGACGCAAAGCTCGTGGCGGCTGTCACCAACGACTCTCTCAGCCAAACAGATCAAGTTGGATTCCAGCACGCTGTCTTGTCAGACAACTGACATCGTCACCCACTGCCTACGCCTCCGCATCCAACAGCCGTGATTTTGTCCGTACTTCCATCCCACGGTCCATATCATCTCTCCCGACAGCAAGTTCACACTAAAAAAATCCTTCAACAAAACCCTCTCTGCTACTGCCTTGATAAACCACCTTTTCCTCTCCTTTCCCCCTCACAATTTTTAATCTTGGTCGCTCTGGGCGGCGATCACCTCATATCCGTCTAGTCTTCTCCTATATATCCACCTTTCTCAATCTTCCCTCTCCTCTCCTTGTCCCTATTTCAAAACCAAAAATAAAAAAATTAAAATTAAAACTGAGGGATTCATTTCTTATCATAAAGGAAAGTGGAAAAAAAATTTCTGGGTTATCAATCGATTTTTAGCAGCGCTGTTGGTTTATGTTGTGAATAATCAGAGGAGAGGGAAGAGTGTAAAAGTACCAAAAAAAAAAAAAAGTTGATATTTACAAAAAAATAAAATAAAATTTTTTGGAACAAATTTGAAGATCGCTAGGGTTTTGTGTGGTTGAGATGGCTCAGGTTCAGATGCAACCAAACGGTGTGGTGGCAGATGCGGCTGTTGTTGGCGGTGCTGGTGGAGGCGCATTTGGGACAACGTCTTTGTACGTGGGTGATTTGGATTGGAATGCGACTGATTCTCAGTTGTACGATCTGTTTAGCCAGGTTGGTCAAGTGGTCTCTGTTCGTGTTTGTAGGGATTTGACCTCTCGGAGATCTCTTGGATACGGTTATGTTAACTATGGGAACCCGCAAGATGGTTAGTTAATCGCTTATCTTTCGTGTTTAATTGAATTTTTTGAATTAGTTCATCTGGGTTTCTGTTCACCCTTTTTTTTTTCTGTACTTTCTTTTCTTTTGTGATCTGATCACCATCTGCTGTGCCTTTTTTTAGTGTTAGTTTGGTGCAAGTAATTGCCCTATCTTTACCATTAATCACTACTCGCGTGCGGTTTATTAATCACTACGTGCCTGTGGTTTATTGTTTATTTTATCTGGTTTCGAAGATTTCATCAGTCAAGTTTTTCTTTCCTGGCTAGTATTTGTTCTTGACAAAAGAATTTCTAGAGTTCATGTTATCTCTGATCAGAAATACTTCCCTTACTATATAAACATTTTTGTTAGTATAGTTATGGTAATTTCGTCCACTTTTCTATCCTGTGTGATGGATGCCAAAGATTTGGTGAGTAACGCAATTGTCAAGCAGAGTGATGTTTTATTTATTTAGGCTAGGAGTAGGAGTTGCAATTGGGCTAATTTCGTTGAAGGATGACGTATTGGTCTTGACTTTAATCCTATGAGTGAATTCTTCAGGTTCTATGACATTTCCTTTGGTGGAGGGGGATTGGTGAATAAAGTTAAGGTTTCTAAGAAAGATGAACTTTGGGTGGTGAATCCCTGTTGATGCGTTCCTAGTCCCCGATTGTCGTACGGATTAGAGAACCTTTTGATCTTCAGCTGCGGGTCAATCTGGATCGGGTTCGGTATCCGTTGCTGTTAGCCTAGAACCTGCACACCACAGACTGCAAATGAGATATTAGAGGTTGGCGGGAGGTTGTCCCACCGTGAACACTTCGACGCTCAAGTCAGATATCTTCTGCAATAAACGGAGGAATGTACATCTAAAAGTAAACGTGATAGGAATGCAAAGATGCAGGAGTGTGAGTGGGATGTGTTTGGAGGTCTGAGCTCTATTAGTTACACCGCTGTGGGTGTCTTACTAACTCCGCCGGAAAGTGGCGGTGGTTCGATGGTAGAGAGCTGGTTCTTGCCCCTCGAGATAGAAGGGTGAAGGATCTAACACTTGATCTCGACTCACTGTTTTCTTTGCTTAAGGTTTTTTCTCCCTTCCTTAGCAGGAGAAGATATTTATGGGCTCTCCTTGGGAGGCTTCAGGAGCTAGGCTCCTGACAAGAGGTTTGCCGGGCTTTGTCGGCCACTGGGCGCTGGTGGTCGCCAACGGGGTCGATTGTCGTCTTGCAGAGGCTAGGGGACTATTACTAGGCGCCAAACACACCTGGTTTGCTGCCCGCATTGGGATTGGCTGAGTCGTTGTGAGAACAACCTACCCCGTAGCTTACAGCGTTGACCTCTCCCTCATTGGCTAGCATCTTCTGCACTGGTTTCCACCATCTGCAGCCGTCCTAGCAGGTTGTGAAAGCGTGTTGATTGGCTGCCGACCTGGGGCGTCACGTGGGCCACACGCTTGGATCCGTTGAGCTTCACTAGGAGGTTTAGGCCCTATTGCTTGGTCGGACTAGCCCCCCTGCGATTGGGCCTTATTGTTCTCGGTCCATATCTAAGTTGGACTCAACATCAGCCCCCCATGCATAGGGACAGCCCATCGCTGGGGCTTGGCATGTCCACGATAGGTCCAGCTGACAGTTCGCATGGGATCTCCTTGAGATGCGCTGGTTTTCGTCCCTTTATGGCATCACTCCTTCCCCGTGCTGATGCGTAGCTTTTCAGAGACGATGCAGGGATTCGGAGCTCTATTATGAAAGATTACCGCCTAAGGTCTGGCCCTACATTGATGGCTTTCCCATTCTTTGATAGATGGCTATTGGGAGGTGTGCCCTTTTGGAAACTCTAATGGCTCCATCTGTAGGTCAAGCAGAAACTAGGGCCGTGGCACATTTCGAAATAGCTGAGCCCCGAGTGTCAGTTGTCGATGAAGCAATTGGTGACTTTGAGGTCACGACTGAGGCCCATGAAACCGAGGAAATTGTTGCAGTTCACGAGTCTGAGGCCGAGGAAGTTGCTGCTATTGTGGATGTGGCTCAAGCGTCGGGAAGATTAGAGCCCAAAGTCCAGAGAGAGGAAGAATTACCAAGGAGATCTCCCTTTTCGAAGGTTCATTCCTCGGCATCTTTTGATCCTTCTCTTTAAATAAGGATCTACTGACTAGCTTTTTCCTGGCAGTTACGTGAATGGGTCGGCCGATTTACTTCAATTATTGATAAAGCTACGCAATCCTGCGTAGACTTAGATACCTTCAGGGCTTTGGAAGAGCGTGCTGATTGTCTGGAGCATGAGCTCACAGAGGCAAAGAATAAAATTTCTTCGCTTGAGGAGTCGTTGAAGCCTCAACAGTAGCAGCATGCCTCCCTTCGAAACAGATGTCTTCGTCTGGAAGGGGAGCTCAGGTTCTCAATAAAGGCTGCGGACATCAGATTTGCACTAGAGAGAAAGTATTGGGACGGCATCGGACTTTGTCGACGCATAATTTGCTTAGCAATCCAAAACTTTCCTCTCTCCCTGCTCCATTCAAGGAACAGTAGTGTTGGATGTAAATTAGATCTAATTGGTTGCCCGGAAGAGGATGAGATTCTAGATTCATTTGAGCCAGAATCTTCCGGGACTTAAAAACATTTTTTTTTAAAAAAAATGTATGTATCCATCATATTGATAAAATACGTTCTCCAATTCGATTTCTCTTTTCAGATTGCTCATAGGCTTGGTCCCTGTTCTCTTTTAGGACATATCGTAAGGGTGTTTCATCCCTTGTGAATGAGATGTCCGAACCCAACGATCATGTTTGGTTGATAATACTTCCTCTAAGGTCTCCGCACTCATACCGTTTAAGCCCTCTAAGTTTCAAGGCCCAACCTCAGACGGGTTGCTTGGTGCTCTTACTGAGTTTTGGGAGTCCGACTTCTAATGAGCCGCTCGGTGATGTGTCCGAATTTCAAAATCCGACCTCTTCTGAGTCGCTCAGTGATGTTACCGACTTTTGTTGGCTGCTCTAGGTCAGCTCTGGGAACAGGTAAAGAGGAAAACTTCACTTGATTTAAGGGCAGCTTAGGTCATGTAGCTTTAAGAAATGACATGCAAGCATTCAGATGAAATGTAAGATAAGGAATAAATAAAAATGATTCATTTTATTAATTTAAACGTGATACAAGCACATTAAATGATGCAATTGACCTTACCTGACTATTAACATGTTTATTGATAATATTTTTTGAGGTGAGAAGTATTCCACATTCGAGAGACTAGTCTATCTTCTTCGATGCGTAACTTGTACGTCCCATTTCAAAGGATGACTGAGACCAGGAATGACCTTTCCCAAGCTGAAGAAAGTTTATTCCTATCGGTATTTTTTTCCCGTAGCCTCAATACTTCGCAGTACTAGGTCTCCTACTTCGAATTAACGTGCCTTCACTTTTTTTATTGTAATATTTGGCAATCTTTTGCTGATATGCCACCGTTCGCAGCCTTGCCCTATCTCTGGCTTCCTCAAGCATGTCGAAATTCTCTTGGAGCCTTTGTGAATTGTTGGCCAGGTTGAAACTTTCCATTCGAAGGCTGGACAGTCCGACCTCTACTGGAATGACTCCCTCAACCCCATAGTATAAGCTAAATGGCATCTCTCTAGTCGGTTCTCTTGGTGTCGTTCTATACGACCATAAGACCGACAGAAGTTTATCTACCCAGGAGCCTCCAGCATGCTCTAACTTCGTCTTCAATCCGTGTAGTATTGTGCGGTTGGTAACTTTCACTTGTCTGTTACTCTGCCGGTACGCGACTGAGTTATGGACCAACCTTATCCTCAGGTTTACACAATATTTGATAAATCGTTTACTGGTGAATTGAGTTCCATTATCGGTTACAATATATTCTGGAATATCAAACCTACACACGATATTTTGACGGACGAACTCTGTGGCGTTCTGCTCGGTTATTCGAGCTAATGGTGCGGCCTCGACCTACTTTGTGAAGTAATCAATCTCGACAATGATGAACTTCCTTTGTCCAGAAGTTGTAGGCAACGATCCGAGGATATCAAGCTCCCACTGTGCAAATGGCCAAGGTGATTGCAAAGCTCTCAGCTCTATGAGAGGCTGATGGGTAAGATTTCCATAGACTTGGCAATTTTCGTACTTCTGTACGAAGTCCATAGCGTTGTTTTTCATGGTTAGCCAGTAATATCCTTATCTCCTCAGCTCGAAAGTAAGGTTTTTGCCCTCAATGTGGAATCCGCAAATACTGAGGTGCACTTCTCTAAGAGCGTAATCAGCTTTTTCTGGAGTAAGGCACCGCAAGTAAGGAGTTGAAAAACCACGGCGGTATAACTGGCCGTCCATGATCGTATACCAACCTGCTGTCTTTTTTACCTTTTTGGCTTCATTCGAGTCCTCGGGTAGAGTTCCTTCGGATAGATACTTTAAATATGGAGCCATCGTATTGTTCGCGCAAACTAGCTGCATAACTTCCGGTTTAGGATCTTCTATGCTGGGATTTCTGAGGACCTCACGCATTCCTCAGGTATACTGCTCAAGGTCTCCAGACGCTGTTGCCTTCGTCAATGAGTCAGCTTTGCCATTTTCTTCTCTTGGAATATGGGCTATTTTCACCTTCTCAAAAACCGAAATCAGACTTCGGACCTTTGAAAGGTACCTGAAAAGTTGTGGGTGGCTTACTTTAAAATTTTTCAGAACTTAGTTAACAATCAATTTCGAGTCGTTGTAGACAACTAGGTTCTTGGTCGAGCATTCTTTAGCTAACCGAAGTCCTGTGAGTAATGCTTCATACTCCACGACATTGTTTGTTGTCGGAAACTTGAGGATCATTGAATATTTAATCTCTAATCCTTCGGGTTTCCTTCGCACAACGCTAGCACTACAACCATCCTTCATTGAAGAGCCGTCCACATGCAAAATCCAAACTTGAAAGTTGGAGTTGCTCATCATTGTTATACAGGTTTGATGTGTCCAGAGTAAATGTTGACGTTTCAACAATAAAATCCGATATGGCCTAACCTTTTAAAGCAGGCTTTGGACGGAATTCTATGTCAAACTCACCTAACTCAATGGCCCACTTAACCAGCCGCCCAGACATATCTGGCCTCTGCAATATTGCTTTTAAAGGCTGATTCGTCAATACTACAATTTTATGCTCTTGAAAATATGGCCTTAATTTCCGAGCGGAATACACAAGCGCTAATGCCATTCTCTCCGCATGGGTGTATTTGGTCTTTGTGTCCGCCAGGATCTTGTTGACATAGTACACGGGTTGCAGCCTGTCGTACTGTTGCCGAATCAAGACCGAGCTCAAAGTTGCGTCGAGCACAACCAGATACAAAAACAACTCCTCGCTTTCTAGAGGAGAAGTCAGAAGAGGAGGATTGGAGACATACTCCTTAAAGTCTCTGAAGGCTGCTTCACAGTCGGTTGTTCATTGAAAACCATTAGTCTTAGTTCCCCTTAGAGCCTTAAAAAAGGTAAATATTTCTCGACTGATTTTGCTAAGAATCGAGAAAGTGTTGCTATCTTTCCAGTTAACTTTTGGATTTCTTTTATTGTTTGAGGGGAATTCATGCCAAGGATTGCCTTGATCTTTTCAAGATTTGTTTTGATCTTTCAGTGTGAAACGATATAGCCTAAGAATTTTCCCAATGCCACTCCAAATGTGCATTTTGCGGGATTAAGCCTTATCTGGTATTGCCTCAGAACGTTGAACGTCTCCCAAAGGTCTTGAATATGGTGTTCGGTCATTTTGCTCTTTACGAGCATATCATTCACGTAGACCTCCATGTTCCGTCCGATTTAGGCCTCGAACATCTTGTTGACGAGCCGTTGGTAAGTAGCACCAGTGTTCTTTAACTTTGTAACAATATGTCCCTTGATCTGTCATGAATGATATGTGCTTCTCGTCCTCTGGACTCATTCGAATTTGATTATAATATGAGTACGCGTCCATGAAACTTAAAAGCTCATGTCCGGATGTTGAATTCACAAGCTGATCAATCCTCGGAAGTGTGAAGCTGTCCTTCGGACACGACTTGTTGACATCCGTGAAATCAACGCATATCTTCCACTTTCCGTTACTCTTCTTGACCATGACTACGTTTGATAGCCAATCTGGATACTAAACTTCCCTAATGAACGCAGCATTCAAAAACTTCTTTACCTCCTCTTGAATGACAATTAGCTTCTCAACCAAATAGTTTCGCCATTTTTGCCGATCGGGTTTGCAATTGGTATCTAGGCTCAATTTATGAACCATTACTCCAGTAGGTATCTCAGGCATATTACTTGATGTCCAGGCAAAAACGTCCGAATTTCATTTGAGGAAGCTAACAAGCCGCTCTCGAAAAGTCTTCGGTAAAGAGCTTCCTATTTGGACATATCTTTCAGGATCATTGAGATCCAGGGGAATTCGGTCAGTCGACTCCCTAGATTGAGCTTGCTGCAACGTTGTCTCATCACAAAAGCCAAGGTCTTCGACGGGTTGGGAAAGAGGTGTTTGAATCACTTAATATAGATAATATGTTCGTCCTAACACTTGGTCTTTGAGGACTTCTCCAACTCCAAATGGCATCAAGAATTTCATCTTTTAATGGGGAATGGAAATTACAGCTCCGAAGGCAGTCAAACAAGGACGTTCGAGGATTGTGTTATAGATTGATGGAAGGTCTACTACCAAGAAGGGAGGAGTCTTGGATATAATCCTTAGGTAAGTCCCTAGAGTGATTTCGAGTTGTACGACTCCCTAAACCAACATTGGCTCATTGTCCAGCCGATAGAGCGGTCATTCAGTTGTTTTCTTTTGACTTTTTTTTAAGTTCTAACTTAAAGTAGGCGTTAAAATAAAGCAAATTTCGTGAACTTTCATTATCAATAAACACTCGTTTTAACTAATAGTCCGTGGTGTCATTAGAAATGAGTGCTGATATAACCAAGGGTCAAAATGGGGGAAAGTTACATGAGTCATGTCCTCAGCACTAAAACTAATAACCTCTTCCCTATTCCCTATCCTCAGCTTCTTGCTGGTAGCGGCCGCCTTGGAACTTTCTTCAGCGTTGCTTTTGGCCCGTCGTGCCGATGCCATGCTCACGACTCCTGCGGCCACTCGGTTTACCCCATTAGAAGTCTGTCCGGGTCTCTGCAAGGAACGGTTGAGGAGCCCTTTCCTGATCAGCTCTTCAATCTCCTTTTGCAGTGTCTTGCAATCCTCCATACTGTGCCCTCCGCACCAATGGTAATGACAGTATTTCGACTGGTCATTACCATCAGGGTTCTTCAAGAATTTTGACCATTTAAAGAATTTTTCATCCCAAATTTACATTAGGATGTTGGTGTGAAAGTCATTCAAGGGGGTCAAGTGCAGGGCCTGAGCTCCCCTTGAGCAACTCGTTCGGACTTCTGCAGCTTCCTTGATTCTTGAGGACCTTGACCGTCCCCATCATTCTTTTTTCCTTCCACCACCCTCGGGTGGGTAATCTCTTCACACTTGGGTCTCTTGGCTTCATTGGCTTCTTCGGCAATTATGTATACCCGAGCAATTGCCTCAGCCTCCTTGAAGGTCTATGACTCATTGTGTACAAGGCGCTTGAAGAAGCTACCTCCCTTCAGGGCAGACAAGAACATAGTGAACTTAACTCCATCAGTAAGCTTTGGGATCTATCTCGCTTCTGCAATGAATTGCTTCAAAAAAATTTTCAAACTCTCCCTGGATCCTTGCTTCACACGAGCAAGGTGCCACTATTGCTTCTCTACTTTCTGACTGGAAGCAAATTGGGAGACGAAATTCTCCACCAACTCGCCAAATGATCGGATTGAGTTCGTTGGCAGTCTATAAAACCAAATCCTGGCATTGTCCTTAAGTGTCAAGGGGAAATACTGTCACATCATTATCTCATCTAAGCCTTGAAGGCTTAGGTGCATCCGGAAGTGATCCAAATGATCAATTGGATCGATACTTCCATCGTAGATATCTAGATTCGGCATTTTGAACTTGTGAGGAAGCGGCCTTGTCCTGATCTCCGTAGTAAATGGTGATTTGCGTAGGTCGGTAGTTCCTTAGCTTCTCTTCACACTCGGGTCTCTTGGCTTCATTGGCTTCTTCGGCCGTTATGTATGCTCGAGCGATCGCCTCAGCCTCCTTGAAGGTCTATGTCTCCTTGTGTACGAGGCGCTTGAAGAAGCTACCTTCTTCCAGAGCAGATAAGAACACAGTGAGCTTAACTCCATCAGTAAGCTTTGAGATCTATTTCGCTTCTACAATGAATTGCTTTAAAAAAAATTTCAAACTCTCCCTGGATTCTTGCTTCACACAAGCAAGGTGCCACTGTTGCTTCTCTACTTTCTGACTGGAAGCAAATTGGGAGAGGAAATTCTCCACCAACTCGCCAAATGATCGGATTGAGTTCGTTGGCAGTCCATAAAACCAAATCCTAGCATTGTCCATAAGTGTCAAGGGGAAACACTGTTACATCGTCATCTCATCTAAGCCTTGAAAGCTTAGGTGTATCCGGAAGTGATCCAAATGATCAATTGGATCGATACTTCCATCGTAGATATCAAGATTCGGCATTTTGAACTTGTGAGGAAGCGGCCTCGTCCTGATCTCCATAGTAAATGGTGATCTACGTAGGTCTACAGTTCCTCCTCCAGCATCATCCCCAAAAACATGCTACCAAATCTTCTCAAGTTTCTCCTCCATTTGGGGAGGAGTCGTCATCCTCTTCTCGTTGAGATAGCCTCTCAACTCATAAGGGTTCTGCCCAGTCTGAGAAGTTGGACGGTTGCGACCTTCTAGAGGGAACTCACCACGAGAAGACCCTGCTTGACACGTGAGCTCCCGTGAATATCGAGAATTTCGCCTCTCCGAGCTATCCTTCCGAACTCTTGAGCTTAAGTGATCTTCAAGTCGCGATGGAACTTTGTTGCTCAAGGCAACCTGGATTTCGGGCTCATTGCGCTGGTTAACTTTCTTCAAGGGGTGCTTCTTTCCCCTACCCTTTTTCTTGGATGTGGTGGTCTGAGAGGCCGAGGGTGATTCCTTTTGGCCGCTCGTCCAATCGCGAGCAACTAGTGTGGATGGCTTTTGAGATGTCATCCATCCTTATAGCAGGTGCTCGTACACACGGGTTGGAATGGTCGTCCATCCTACTGCCCACGGGAGGGCATTACCACATGAAGTGGCATCCCGGATGGGCGCACTAACTTGCGCTCGAGTGTTCACCATGCTGAAATTGTTGAAAGCGCGTGGATCAAACTTTTAGTCGTTCCCACAGACGGCGTTAATAATGTGTTCCTGGTCCCTGGTTGTCGTACGGATTAGATAACCTTCCGATCTTCTACTGCGGGTCGATCTAGATCTGGTCTGGTCTCCGTCATTGCTAGCCTAAAACTTGCACACCACAGACTGCAAAGGAGAGGTCAGAAGACGGCGGGAAGTTGTCCTACCATGAACACTCTGACGCTCAAGTCAAATATCTTCCGCAATAAACGAAGGAGTGCACATCTAAAGGTAAACGTAATAAGAATGCAAGGATGCGGGAGTGTGAGTGGGATGTGTTTAGAGGTTTGGGCTTCGTTGGTTATACCACTGTGGGTGTCTTACTAACTCCGCCGGGAAGTGGCGGTGGCTCGAGGGTAGATAGCTGGTTCTTGCTGCTCGAGATGGAAGGGTGAATGATCGAATACTTGATCTCTGCTCACTGTTTTCTTAGCTTAAGGTTTTTCCTCCCTCTCTCTCATTTCCTTAGCAGGAGAAGATATTTATGGGCTCCCCTTGGGAGGCTTTAGAAGCTGGGCTCCCGACAAGAGGTTTGCTGGGATTCGCCGGCCACTGGGCGCTGGTGGTGGCCAGTGGGGTCGATTGTCGTCTTGCGGAGGTTAAGGGACCATTACTAGGCGCCAAACACACCTGGTCTGCTGCCCGCGTTGGGATTGGCTGAGTCGTGAGAACGACCTGCCCTGTAGCTTACAGCGTTGACCTCTCCCTCATTGGCTGGCATTTTCTACACTGGTTTCCGCCGTTTGCAGCCGTCTTGGCAGGCTGTGAAGGTGTGTTGATTGGCTGCCAACTTGGGGCGTCACGTGGGCCGCACGTTAGGATTCGTTGAGCTTCACTGGGAGGTTTGGGCCCGATTACTTGGTCGGACTAGCCCCCTGCGATTGGACCTCATCGTTCTTGGCCCATATCTGAGTTGGACCCAACACCTGTGAAGTCTGAGTTGCAATAACGCAAGTGGTAAGCACAGTGGGCATGCTTCACATCAATTCATTTGTTCCTGTCTTCTCTAGTGTTCGGTTGAGAGCTGTCATCAATACACTAGCATTAGAGGTTGAGATGACCATAAAGATAGTTTGGTGTATGAAACCTCCATTATGCTCATGCAAGGAAAGAGTCAGGCTATTTTAGGTCTATTTTTCCTGAACTTATCTTACATTATATGAGAGATTGTTTTTATGAGTCGAATCCGTGACTATCAGGTCACACAACAATAGTCTACTTTGCACCAAGATTCCCCTTCAAGGTTGTGAATACTATACTGTGAGAGAAACTTCCACAAACTATCTTTAGTGGCACCACAACTAGCCTTGGCGTCATGCCTATTATTTTGTTCAAGATCATATCTATTATTAATCATAAAAAATGGAGCATATGTGACGCTGTATTAATCGTTTCTTCTCCAAAGCAAATGTTGTTTGGAACTGATTACCTAAGATAGACACCCTGACCCGTCCCCAACACCCAAGGTGATCGCTTTTGTTGGATGGAGACCAAATAAATCTTTCGTGAAGCTGTCTAGCCAACCTCCTGCAATCCTCAAGGGACAGATACTTGAGGAAAATTAAAGTTGTCACAATATAGGCTGTGTTATGTACACGAGTGATATGAACCCAAAGAGAAAACAGCTAGCCTTTCCACTTGTGGAACCCTATCGACTGTAGGTGTACAAAATTAGGACATTTTTCCCATAATTCCTAAATGCACTCGAAATAAGGGAGACACCACTGACCACACAACCTGCAACTGAGGAAAATTGTTGAATCTGGTACACTGATGCTTATTGTCTGGTCTGCCAGTTTGTCCATTTTGTAGATCTTTTTTCGCTGCTACAAGAGATTGTCAAACCTGGCCCATTGATGCCTTTTGTCTGGTCTGCCTGTTTTTCCACTATTAGATTTTTTATAGGGGAGAACTGTAAAAATTGCTGGTCACCCATTATTTATGTATCTTTTCTTGTTTCAAATTGTTGTGAGATGTCTATAACACTGCCTTTTCAAATGAGGTATTGTGATATGAATTTGGCCAATATGATAAATATAATACAATGTGACAGCTGCAATATTGATAATTATCTTTCCTTATTTCTGCTGATATTGATGACAGCTGCGAGGGCTATAGATATGCTGAACTTTACTCCTCTCAATGGAAAGCCCATCAGGGTAATGTATTCTCACCGTGACCCTACTATACGTAGAAGTGGAGCAGGGAATATTTTTATTAAGGTAATTGATTACCTTATCTTTTACTTTTCTTCCATTTATTCAAAATTCTAGAGTTATTATATGCCTTCCTTCCTATTTTGCAGAATTTGGACAAATCGATTCATAACAAAGCCCTCTATGACACATTCTCTTCATTTGGGAATATTCTTTCTTGCAAAGTAGCAACAGACCCATCTGGCCAGTCAAAAGGTTATGGTTTTGTGCAATATGATAATGAGGAATCTGCCAAAAAGGCTATAGAGGAACTGCATGGTATCATGATAAATGATAAGCAACTATATGTTGGACCCTTTCTCAGCAAGCAGGACAGAGAAAATGCCATTGACAAAACCAAGTTCAGTAATGTGTATGTAAAGAATCTCACCGAGTGTACATCGGATGAAGATCTCAAAAAGGTCTTTGGCCAATATGGCACAGTTACTAGTGCTGTTGTGATGAGGGATCTGGACGGGAAATCAAAATGCTTTGGATTTGTTAACTTTGAAAATCCTGATGCTGCTGCTAAAGCCGTCGAGGCTCTCAATGGGAAGAAGTTTGATGATAAGGAGTGGTATGTTGGGAAAGCCCAGAAAAAGGCTGAAAGGGAAGCTGAGCTGAAACTGCGATATGAACAGAGTATGAAAGCAGCTGTGGACAAATATCAAGGCACAAATCTGTACATAAAAAATATAGATGATAGTGTTGATGATGAGAAGCTTGGAGAATTGTTTTCCCCATTTGGTTCCATTACTTCATGCAAGGTTGGTCACATGCCATTTTTAACTTGAAATGTACGTGTTGATTTTATCTATGTTAATCTTTGTTTAGAGTTGGTAAGACTCCATTTTGTTGATATCTTGATAGGTTATGCGAGATCCTAATGGTGTAAGCAGGGGATCAGGCTTTGTTGCTTTCTCAGCAGCTGAAGAGGCATCTCGAGCTGTAAGCGGATATGTTTGTATTCTTGTATAAGATCATATCACTTTACTGTATTCTGTTTTGTTTTTTGTGTTTTCTCTTTTGCTAGGTGATGGAGATGAATGGCAAGATGATTCTTAGCAAACCTCTGTACGTTGTGTTGGCACAGCGGAAAGAAGATAGACGAGCAAGGATACAGGTAATCGTTTCTTCTTTTTCTTGCAAGGTACTTTTTTCCTTGTTCCTTAGTCTTATTTGTATGAACAACTTTTGATTGGATTGATAATTTTCTGCAAGCTACATGTATTTATTTATTTATGCTTACTGTCTTACACGGGGCACTATGTTGTGGAAAATAAACAGAGACAATTGTGTTTCTACAAAAAGTCATTAATTGACACTGTTGACTCAAATAAGGAATTGTGATCTGGAAAATAGCCAATTCTCTTTTGAAGCAATATCACCTATGAAAAGAAAAGAAATTTATGAGCAGCAGAAGCAATATTTGGAACACAAGTCTACCATTGATCACCCTGAAAATGATGTTTTAATGCCCCTTTTACAACTTTTCAAAGCAAGGCGCTGCATTTTATTTTTGCTAATGCTTTTGTTAAAAGTGAAGTTTCTATTTCATGTCTTTTTTTTGGCTCCTCATCCATTTTGCTTCTCTTGAATTCTGCAAATAGTGGATTTCTAAGACGGTAGTGCTTTGAAGGGGGGAGACCACTGCTATATGTAGATACTTTTAGAGAAATATAGTATCTCAGTATCCGCTTGTCCCCCCCACCCCCCCCCCCCNGAGAAATATAGTATCTCAGTATCCGCTTGTCCCCCCCACCCCCCCCCCCCCCCAACATTTTTTGGAGTATTATTTTGAGTTCCCTTTTTTGTTATGAAAGGGCAATTGCAGAAGAAGCCAGTCTTCTATTTATCTTCTTGCTGTGTTTGCTGGGTGCTTGTATATGTTTTAAAAGATTCCTAAAGCTTCAGTATTCTACTTTGCTTTTGGTGGTTCTGCATTTGTTTTAGTTTTCATCTCAAATTGCACTGCTAAAGTGCTATATAACCATGCTTGAGGTTTTGTGAATTGTGTTATAGATGTTCAGCCATCTAAATGTTGAAGTTGGTAATTTTTTGGTATATAGGCTCGATTCTCCCAGATGCGTCCAGTTGCAATGCCACCTTCAGTTGGTCTTCAAATGCCTATGTACCCTCCCGGTGGCCCAGGGCTTGGACCTGTATATTATGGTCAAGCCCCTCTCGGGATTGTTCCCCAGCAGGTGATAATCTTTCCCTGTGCAATTGGATTCCATTATATGGCATTACTTATTTGAAAGTTTTGCTTATCAACTTGATTGTGCTAAAGAGTATTTCAGATTATTGCATGTTTCCACCATCCAACAACCCCCCCCCCCCCCCCTCCAAAAAAAAAAAAAAATTATCTTCAAATTTGTCCTTTGTCAGCCCGCATTTGGATATCAGCACCAACTTGTCCCTGGTGTGAGACCTCCTGGGGCACCGATGACTAATCTCTTTTTCCCAGCAGTTCAACAAGGCCAGTTTCCCAGTGGCAGACGCACAAGGGGCATGCCTATGCAGCTGAATCAGCCACTACCTTTGATGCAGCAGCAGGTTGATTCTTTTTTGTTGGTTGTTGGTCTATTATTACATGGTCTTGTCTTGTATTGCATGAGTGATTATTTTTATAATTCAAACCTGTGACTATTAAATCATACAGCGACAATTCTACTGTTATATCAAGAGATCTGCAGATTTTCTGGCACGCAAACTGTTCATTTCTCCCAAAAAAGAGAGAAGGTTGGAGTGTCATTGGTCGGCTTTCTGATATATAATTGAGCACTCTATTTGAATACAGATGCTGCCGAGGGGGCATTATCGCTATCAGTCTGCACGTGGTCTTCCAGATGCTGCTCCCCTTCAGGGCGGCAGCATGACTCAACAATATGATAAAGGTGCTATGCCTATTCCTGATGCTGCATTGTCTCCAGCAATGCCTGTTCATACCATTGCTAGGCTTCTCCCACAGGCTAATCCTGAAACCCAAAGGCTCGTAAGTTTTTTTCTTAAATCCTTATTCTGATCCATCTGTTGCGGAATCTTTGCGAGCAATTAGCATTTTACATGAGTGTATATGACATGATTCTGTGGTGGTTCAATTTTCTGTAGCTGCTTGGGGAGAACCTATACCCACTTGTTGAGAAGCTGGAGCCCGAAATGGCTGCAAAGATTACCGGAATGCTCCTTCAGATGGATCAGACCGAGGTGCTGCACTTGTTTGAGTCCCCCGATGCTCTTAGAGCTAAGGTCGCTGAAGCCATGGAGGTCCTTAGGAATCTTGCTCAGCAGCAGCACTCCAACAGCACTGTGGATCAGCTTGCTGGATTGTCGCTGAATGACAACCTGCCTTAGTGCGCGAAACCTTGCATGGAAGTCCGGTGAAGATAATAAAAAGAATACTTTGGTAATTAGAAAACAGCATAACAAATTGCCGGGTTTTGGAACAAATTTTCGGTGTGGTTTTGATACACAGCTTGATTTGATTTTTGTGGAGTGGTTTATCGATGCTGTTTACGTTCTATTGCTTCTCTTCGGATTTGGTTTTGATATAGAGAGATGGTAAGGTGTGGGTGCCAGGATTTCGTAATTTTTTTGGGAAGATGCTGATTGTTTCCGATCAGTTAACCGACATTATGGTTCAACTCTGAGTGCCGCCTATGGTCTGGCACATGTATTCTGTTGTTGCCCTCTGCAATTTTATCTGTTCTTTTGGACTGGACTATAGATTGGGTGGTGCAGAATGTTGCTTGATTGGAGCAAAGTTGGTTTAGGTGGTTGATTTGAGTGGCATAGTGGGGATAAATTTTTTTGCTGTCAAACAGACGACGAGAGACGAAGGAAAAGGCTTTTGAAGAACCGGGTTTTCTTTGTTATGGACGAAGGATTGCACTCTGGGCTATAGATCATTCTTTATGAAATATATAACCATCTCTGAGTACATTTGTCTGTCCCATGCGAGCTTAGCTTTACTTAAAAGATATGTAAGTTGGGTAGTTTTATATATATATAAATGAGTTGAGCTTCGATATATCCCAGCTCAGGTTAGTCATTTGATATTATAAATAGGCTCAAGTTGAGCCTTATTTTTCTTATATGTACCTAGTTTTATTTTCTTAGCTCGAGCTCAACTTGGTAAAAATTTTATAAGCTTGAGTTTGGTTTAATCATGTAAGATTTTTAATGAGATAAAATTTTTAATTTACAGGATATTCATTATCATATTTCTTCACTAATTAACTAAGTATAAAATTATATTTACATATTTGGATCCATTAGCGTTAAATTTTTATACAATATCATAATTGTTTTTTCCTCGAAGAATTGGGAGATGATTTTTCTCTCTTCTCTTTATGATTTGTAGAACTTTAACAAATCTTATGTGTCCCTAAAATAATGGCCAAAGACATTCTTTTATAGAGGGAGAAAGAACCATTCCCAAACTACTAAAATGCCTCCCCTTTTGTCCAAGAGATGTGTTATGAACAGACATAATGGTTGAGAAGTGATATCTATTTGCTCAACGGGTATGTCTCAAAGAGACATATTTATTCATTAAAGGACATATCTATTGAGAAATAATATATTCTTTCCATCAAATGATACGTTTTT
>JAODPA010129310.1:0-17060 GCA_025585075.1 Nepenthes mirabilis | reverse complement strand
ACTAGATCCTATGTGTGAACCATAATTATATTAATTATTTTTTATTCTTAGCTTAATTAAAATGACTTAAGATAATGAATAGTATCTTAAGCACTTAATGAGATACTTCAGACAGTGGCTACATTAATTTAATATCAGAAGCCAAGCAATCCAATCATTGAATGGAGGCAGCTATTACACGCACAGCTATTACGCGCACACTTACAAGATGAATATTTTGTGATAATGCTACAGTTGTTTCGTCAATAATAATAGTAAGGTAACTAATAGAAATAAGCACATTGAAATAAAGTACCTTATTATAAAGAACAAATGTGATAAACAAAAGGTATCGCTTAAGTACATTAATACTGTACTTATGGTTGTAGATCCTTTAACTAAAACAAAAGTTCATGGGACTAAATAAATAATTATATAAGTCGTAAGTGTTTGTTAAAGTTTATTTATTAATTCTGTCTAAGTTTCTACACATTTTGCGAATATTTTTCGATAGTTATCATATCATACTTATTTAATATCACATCTCCATAATTTTTGAGATGACTAAATTTGACTTCCGCCATATTCATATTATCATTTTTGAATAGTTGAATTTAATATTAAGTCATAAATCGGGAAATTTTATAAAATATCAGTCTTTGGATTTTTTAAGTTCTAAATATTATATATTTACTTATGGTACCATCCCTAGTCTTGTGCATTATCATGTACATCTCTCATCATTGCATCGTTCTGTTTGCTGAGAAAGATTACGAACTTGAGTGTCGGAAGATATTCCGAGGAGCGAGCCCCGTCAATTATCTAACATCTTATTTGTTAGTTGTAGTATACAGGATCCAAATTATCAGGAACGGAGATTGGACCCATTTTGTTTGACTTGCCAAGGAGGACCCAAGTGACTCCCTAATCCATGCAATAACCCGGATTTCCAGGCCGCATCAAGCTCAAACAATCGACCAACTCCTAATCGTCCTAATCGTCCAGGCCGCAATAACCCTAATCGTCCTAGAATGTATCAAACTAAAAATTTTTATCCGAGACCAACTCCTCTAGATATCCAATATGAAGAAAAGAACCAATTTCACTCAAAAATATTTAGTGGGGAAGAACAGCTCTGATGGGTTCGGTCTGCCCGGCCCAAGAAGAGGGCCCACATGTAGAAGGGAAAAAGTCAGGATCCGAACAACGTTCCAACCCGTACAATCGGCTTAGACGGCCCAGTCAGCCAAAATAACCTTGTCAACCCAATCAGGACGGCCCACAATCCTTTTCTTGCACACCAAAAAAATTTATCATAACTAGTCGCAATAGCCAACCGATATGTCCTTCTCCATTCAAACAGTTCAGCGGACAGTTGTTACCAATTAGGAAATGTTGAACTGCCCACCAACGCTATAAATATCCCTTCACTCCCACAAGTAGGGAGGAGGCTCACTAGCAAGCATACAAAAGACATCTCTCACAATTCTCACTCTCCCATTCTCAAGCGACTACCCGTTGAGCGCACCACCTCCTCTAAAGCCGCTCCACGCTAAGCGCAACCTTTGAGATAGACACCATCCCCACTCCCGTGCGTTACCATGTACATCTCTCGTCATTGCATCGTTTTGTTTGCTGAAAAAGATTGCTAATTTAAGCATCGGAAGATACTCCGGGGAGCAAGTCCCGCTAATCTTTCGACCTTTATCAAGAATGGAGATCAAGCCCGCTTTGTTCAACCCGCCGAGGAGAACCCGAGTGGCTCCCTAATCCGCGCAACATCCTGGATCCCAAGACGCATCCAACTCAAACAATTGACCAACTTGAAGGTAATTTAAACATAGATATAGAGCAAGAAATAAACAAAACTAGACAACCATGGAGCTATACTCCTAATCCTCCTAAAACATATCAAACTAAAAATTTTTATCTGAGACCAACTCCTTTAGATATCCAATGTAAAGAAAGGAACCAATTTCACTCAAAAATATTTAGTGGGGAAGCCATATATAAATGGAACATCGATGGAAAATTCAAATATGAAATTACATGTTCACTCCATGATATATTGGTATGACCACCACGACATGCCAAGTCCAACAAATTAGAGACCACCAGGCTTGTAAATTTGAACAGCGCGATATACATATGCAGTAGGACCAGATATACATACAATACAATTTGAACAGCGCGAAAATGCAGTAGAGATTCTTATCATAAACATATGCCAGGCATTCATACAAAAGAAGTAACAAATTTAAAATACAAGGATTATTTTAACAAATTTAAGATGTCTAATTGCCCAAGTTTTTGAATGGTATAAAGACCTATTTATCACAAATATCTTTAGAAGAAAAGACAGCAACGAACCCTTATGAAAGAAAAGCGGGGTTGTCAATTTTATTTGCTAAAATATTTTAACAAAATTAACAGATTTGGCTGATGGCAAAGCTATCCATGGAATGAAATCACATTCGAATAGCTCTTTGCTTTTATCAAAAAAAAGTTTATAAATGTGAAGAACATGAAGAATAAGCAAAATTCCATAAGGATAGGAAGCAATTTAAAGCTTAATTAAGAACATTCTGTCTACAATACGGAATTGAAAAATAAAGCTTAACTAAGTATTATAGGATCATTAATTGCTAAGATAGTTTTGAAATCAAAAGTTTTTATTTTATAAATTTCTTCTATTTGTCAAGTAATAATAGTCCATCTTGAATAGTATTGATCATTTAGAATAATTAGTGATTCTTTTGTATTAGACTTTCACAGATTTGCCTAAATTTTGGGATAAACTCAGCTTATAATTAAGGCATTCTAAAAACCGCTGTAACTGGTTCTTAACCTTGATTTCATCCGAAAATTTATTAGTAAATTCAATAAATCTTTGGATAGGAGTAATAGTATGTTGAATTCTAAAAATCTAACTTTAATTTGAAATAATTTTATTTTTGTTGAGGAAACAACTAAACAATTTTGTTTAAAAATATTTAAGAATTGATGTAAGTGTTTAAAATATTGGCCTAAAGATTTGATAATACTAATACATCGTCAATGTAAAATTATAAAATGTGTATAATGATTGTGTTGAGTCCCATGTCCTGACCCATGAAGAACTTCCAAGCCCATAAAGGATTCCGCAGCCCACGAAAGGTTCAGAAGCCCGCGCGGGTTGAAAGCCCAGCCCAGTGGTCGAGAGACGCATAAAAGAGCCACGCTGGCAGGGAGCAACGGGACTCTGCAACACATTTAATGCGCAGACAACAGAAGGCATGGAAACGACCAATAGGAGAGCAGTTGCCGCGGTTGTCGTACGGATTAGAGAGCCTTCAGATTCCTTAGCGCGCGGCGGAGTCAGGGGAAGGGTCCGGTCTCCGTCTCTATGAACCTGGACCTGCACAACACAAACAATGAATGAGAGGTCAGGGGTCCAGTAGGATTTCTCCCACCGAGGCCGCTCCGACGCTCAAGTTAGCAAATTCCTGCAATGAACTGAAATGGCGCACGCTGAAGAGCGATGCGCGGATGAATGCTGTAAAAGCGTAAGAGATACTCGTGTGAAGATATGGGGAATGCAGTGAGCAGGTGGTGAGAGGCCTGGCTCTCTTGACGCACCGCAGCGGGTGGCTAACTTCCCCTGTGTCTGGGAAGACGTGGGGGAGTGATCGTGAGCTAGTTCGTGATGGGCGGAAGTGAGTCAATCCTCAGTTCCAGCTCGTTACTAGCTTGTGATCAAGGTGAGAAGGAGGAAGCTTAGAGTCTGCTGAGTTTGATTCGGAATTGGAATCAGAATTCGGGGAGCCGAAGAAGATCCTTTTCTCTGTGGGGCGTGAGGGCTCTTATAGGCCTCCCCCGTTGGACTCTAGGCGCCAAAGCGCCCGTTGCGAGGGCTACCGCGCCGCTGTTCACTGTTGTGGACCGCCGGTCATGTCGATCGTCCTTTTGCCGTGGCGGGCACGCTTCTAAGCGTGCCGGCCACGCCCGATTTTTTCCTAAGCGGGGATTGGTTAGTTGTTTGCAGGTGGTTGCGTGAGCCGCTGGCGCCGCGCCAACTGCTCTCCTATTGGTTGTTTCCATGCCTTCTGTTGTCTGCGCATTAAATGCGTTGCAGAGTCCCGTTGCTCCCTGCCAGCGCGGCTCTTTTATGCGTCTCTTGACCACTGGGCTGGGCTTTCAACCCACGCGGACTTCTGAACCTTTCGTGGGCCGCGGAATCCTTCATGGGATTGGAAGTTTTTCATGGGCCAGGACATGGGACCCAACAAAAGGATATTACATTTTGTAGTATTTTGAAATACTGATTGGGCATTTTGTAGTCCAAAGGATATTACATTTTATTCATAATATCCAAATAGGTCTTAAAATAATGAATAGTATCTTAAGTATTTAATCGATGAAGGAAATAAAAGTGCACGGCTCTTTGTTAGAGACATTTGTCTTATTGGCATATTCCGTGACCATATGTATCATTGTATTGATGTCGGTTTGTGGGTTGTCGGGTTAAAATCCGTTCGATCCGCCCTCCAGTCGCTCGAGCCCGTCCAAAGACGGCCCGCTCGCCATGAGCTCGATTTCCGCTCGAGCTCGAAAACCAGAAGGGTGGCCGCTCACCTCTCGCTCGCTAGCCGCTCGAGCCGCAAAACCAGTAGGTCGGCCGCTCGCTGGTCGCCCCTTGTCCGCTCGAGCGCCGGCCCAACAGACAGAATTTTTAAACGCGTTTTTGGCTCCTCTATAAATATTGGACTTATGTTTTTGAACCCTAGGAATTCTGGAGAACTGATGTGCGTGCCTCTTTGAGAAGAAAACCCTCTCATGCTTCAATATTGTTGCACATCTTGAGAAAACCAATCACTAAAAGATTGNACACCCCCCCCCCCCAAAAAAAAAACCCCCCTTTAATGGAAGCTTAATTTGGTTATCAGGTGAGTACCTGTTAGAACTTGGTCCTCCTTCAGGCTAGCAGCAATACCAGATATACAGTTATAGTGATATATATTAATGAAATTCAAGTCTGCAAATAAGCAATAGGCCAAAAGAAAACAAATTCAAGATTGTTCAAGATGTGTCTATGAATCAATAACTTATATTGGCTAGCAGCAATCCCAGATATATAGTTACAGTGATATTTATTATTGAAATTCAAGTCTGCAAATAAGCAACAGGCCAAAAGAAAATAAATTCAAGATTGTTCAATATGTGTCTATGAATCAATAACCTGTGTATGTTACATTTCCTCAAGAAGCCAGACCATTCAAATAGAATGTGTGCAGAAAATCTTACCAGAAAACCTTGTCAACCTGTTCATCACAGTTTTCTCCAAATATAGTAATTGTGCCAGCTCTGTTTACATCAGCTACTATGGTATGAAGTAGTGTTGATCAGCCCTTGAATTTCAGGGATCTCATGGTCTGAAAGCGGTTGGAGAAAGTTGAAAGTCAAATATTAGACAATCAAATGCCACCAAGGAGCCCGCTTTGTGAATTCTTCCTGGCCTATAACTTTCGTAAGTACAGCTCGTAGCTGATGAGTAGCAGTATGAAGAACCTAAATGGTATAACTAAAAGCACAGGTTACCTGAATAAAATATCTTACATGGAAAAACTGTGGAGATAAAGGGGAAGTGAAGGTCTAACACAATATTAAAAACACTCGAATGAATGCAAATTCGGATGCTGGTTTGACCCAATGTTAATTGTAGTTTCTGAACCAACCAGGCAAGGTTTGACGCAAAAGAATGTAATATTTCTCCGCCTAATTAACTATGTCACATTGCAGATAAGCACAAACCCCTGCCTAAGTTTGGCATCTACTGCAGCTTACACTTATTGGCCAATTTCTACTACTTTGTCTCTAATGCTACCATCACGAACAAATAGTCAGCCTGGAATTTTTTTGGTCAGATTTCATTTCTATGACATCAATTTGTTGCCTCTCGGCACCATTAACATACAAAAATCAATGATCTACAGTTTGACCACCTTATCAGCGTCAAATGAAGTTCTATACAACAAGACTTACACCTCAATTCATTCACAGATCTGTATGACTGAATATCCATTTATCAAGAGGCCCTCTTTCCACCATTGCTCTTGCAGAGAGATATCCAAGAAACAAACTCTCAAATCTCCCATTAAATGTCAACCACCAAGCACTGTGAAAGTACAAGGAAATCAATCACGCAATCAAGTACAAAAGTTGCATAGCGATAGTTAATATCGAAAGTCCATCTTAATCAATAGAAAAATCAAGGGACAAATTTCCAGTAAGTCTACTATAATAGTATCCAATTACAAACATAACTCCCCCTAACATCCTTTTACTACAACTCGAGTGAATAATTGGCTAAATATAATTCCAATACACCTAACAACCCACTAGATAAGATACACTAAGAAAAATAAATAGTCAAATGATAATATATCATAAAAACAAAACTAGGGTAATGTACTTGACCTAAGCAAAGAATAGAATTCGAGACGGACTTCAACAAATGCCAAACCTCTCCTCTTCTCTCTGTCTCTATTTTCTATCTTCATGCAGCACTCTGTGTTGAAAAATAATTTTAGATGTCCTAAAGCTCTGAAGAGTCCCTTTTATATCTAGCGTGGTTGCTCAAGTGGCCACCTCGGGGTGCACGTTCCCAATCCTAGCACTTAAGAACAAATCTCGCGGCCATCTCATAGATATCGATTGGAAATCCCTCCAATCCTAACATTTGAACGAACAGCTAATGCATATCTCACGGAACCTCTTGAGGCCAGTTTCGCTCAAGTGAACCTCATGCAACTTTAGTGAACATCGCTCGAACAGCCTTACAAGAGAGTGACCTAAAACTGAATAATGTGTCATAAAAAAGGGGCATAACATTCCTAGACAAATAAGGTACAGATCAATTTTCATGACCACCTTACCATATCTAGCATTTCTTCAAAAAGCTTTCCTCCTCTCTCTATTGTCACGTCTCAGTACCCAATTTTTCTATAGTAATTAATGCAATCATTATATTAACAAATAATAAGTTCAAATTAACGAAAGACGTGAGCTTAACGTCGACAACACAACCGACCCAAGTATATATATACATTAATAAATCTTAACTACAGGACCCGAACAATGCAACGCCCGAAAGTGGCTCCAAAACACCAAGTATACTAGGATATCAAATCATATGTGAGAAGATATGTCTAAACAATATAAATCAGAGAAAACAACACAACTTTTCTTAGCTAGACAGGCCAACATTTTCGGTACACCACTGACCACAAAAACATTGAAAGAGATACATCAATATAAAACCACACAACCAGGTAAAACATTCTAAAGCTATTGCCCCAAGATGATACAACATCAAATTTTTAATTCTATACTCATTGGTCAGCTCTTCTAGAAATCCTATCCTCCTACAAGGGATCCGGGCCGTTAATTTGAAGGGGGGTTAGCGAAAACAAAAGTACGAGCGAGTTGAAAACTCAACAAGGTATATAATTTGCATAATTTAACATATAATTCACATTAAAATATACTAGAAGGACAGTTGATCAAATTTGGATGCAATGAAATGGATTTTCATAATAATTATGCACAGTTTTTAAATTTCCTTTTTGTGGGTCCAAATCGATCGTGCTATGCAAAATTATGTAATTCATGTAGACCAAGGGCCTTACCGACTAAGGAGTGGATAATCGAAATACGGGTTATATTTGTTTCCATACAACCAAAGACCTTATGCTACTATTCAAGAACTATGTGTGGGTCGTCGTATATATAACATCGTAGATTGGGCCAAACACCGCTTTCAGTTGCGGATGATAGGTTCAAATCTCAATCACCACTATAATATAGTAAGACATACCATAATATACCACCGCTGATATTTTTACAATAATCTGATACTTGAACAAATGAAAACTCTACACCATTTCACATAATTCTTGTATTTTTTTCAATCCAGATTGAGAAAATATTCTTAATCCTTTAATAAGTTATAGAGCTTTTCCTTCAAATCCCTTATCATACAATACTTTAAATTCTATAGAAGCTTGAACATGCTTACATCCAAAACATGAAATGCCACATTATACGATTTTTAAACAAAATTGCAGAAAAATCAGTAGCATTGTGAAATTTCAACACTTTATTTCAAATAACATGCATGTAGGGACAATTTATGAAATTCCAAAACATGCAGAGCCTATACTTAGTAAATCTAAACATGCAGGGACATTTTATACCAATTTAAAGCATACAAGAGTCATTTTATTTAATCATGAATTCAGCACATGTATGAATATAAGTGCAGAAATTTACTTAACAACACTAAGTGTATAATATTGAAGGCATGAATTTCATGAAAATTGCAAGGAATGGGAACAGGATTTCATACATGTAGAGCACCATCATCTTAGCTACACAAATATATCATGTATGTGCATTTGGAACAATAATTGCTCAAGGAAGAGGATATAGAGGAAGGAAGGCTAGGGATACACTTGTCTTTAACTCCAAAATACCAAAATCTTGCTTTGATTCACTTGAATTTGGATTCTTTAACTTCCTCTCTCTTTTTTCTCTCTCTTCTCATTCTACCTCATCTTTCAAAATTTGACAAAAAATGATCGAAAATCAGCTGAACATGACTTATATAAATTGGCGCACGAGCATTGCATTAGGCACGCAACAGATATCACAATCCGAATGTCAATAATAATATAAGTTTCACAAAACCTATCTCAACAGATATCACAACCATATGAGATATCATAATAATCTCCTCAAATCTTATTTGTCATTATGAACAAACGACTAAGCACCCGCTACCAACAATTGGGTAATAATCACAAGATAACTGATGCTTACATGTTTGACAAACGATCAATTCTATAGTCTCATAATACATTGCCACCCTCTATGCACCAAGTATCATACTCAATTTAGACGATCAATATTTTTGTTACCTCTTCAAAATAAGCCCAAAATATGCCAAACTTATATTCCTATGGTCCAACTGAAATCCATGCACACAAGGGGGCTGAAATACTTATATCTCAAATCCACAAGTCAAAATCCAACACCCCACGGTATAATATTTCATCCGTGTTGTTCACAGGACTATAATCCTTAAAATATAGACCTCAAATCACCGCGATATGAAAATCGATATCGAATAACTATATACCACACTAAAGTTTCACAAGTTCTATATTCTTTAAGAACGTAACGTTTTTATATAATCTAATTTATCTTAACCATACATAACTAGGAGGCTACGTATCAATCCAAGTTAATGCAAAGAAACAATTATCAAGAAAGAAGATAAGGAAATTTAATTAAAAACTTAGTATTCGACTCTTATCATCTCACAAAGTCCATCACAACCCAATAAGCCATATGACCCAAACATGATGTCACCTAGATACCAAGTCTAAAACTAGACACTAAATTTAAACTTACCCGTAAAATTCTACTCAATCATTTACGAGGCTCACTGGCTAAAAACTCACTTTAAGGCCCGCGTAGAGCTCATGAGTAACGGTGTTCGAGTGAAAGACTGTGTGGGTATTCGCGTGAGGTTTGCAAGAAGAAGGCTCGAGCGAACATGTAGGCGATTCAGGCAAGTCCCGTGAGAAGAAAGCTCAAGCGAAGAAGACCTCCATGAGATGATCACGTAACAAAGGCTAAAGAGGACTGAACTCTGCAAGAGGATCGTGAACAAAAAGTTTGAGCGAACAATTTCCAGAGTCAAGCATGGTATTCTAGATTCCCGATGTATAATGTCAATTCTTCATCAATCAATTTCTAGACTCCTGACGTATAACGTCCATTATTCATCAATCAATTTCTATGTTTTCGGGTAATCAAAACCACGTTTTCCCAACGAAATATTGAACTTATCAAATCATAGTATAAGAATGGCAATATACGAATATAAACGTATTGATTTAAAGTATAAATAGTTGGCTTGAAAATGGCTCGAAAACTGCATTTACCCCTTGGCTACCATTCATCATCTTCTTCCTCAAACCATTACTGTTTACACCATTTTAGGTAATTCAATTCTGCTCAAACGTTCTTCAATCTCATTTTTGATAATTTAATTTCTCTCAAACGTTCTTCAATCTCATTTAACTAGGTAAAACACTAAATTCTATAAACCTTGAATAAAGTATAATCAACAAATAATACATACATAAGATTTGTCCATGATTTTGAACATAAAAAAAAACAGAAAATAGAGGAGATAAGAAGGATGATCAAACATGAACTTGGAAGAGGCCATGACAAACCAATGAAATGGAAATACACTAAACATCATATTAACATCAAAAGGAGAGGAAATTTCACTTGCCTTTCCAGACTTACCAAGTCAAAACCAGCAACAGTAGCAATGCAATGCAGCACAGCAATAGCAGCACAGCATGACAGCAACGGCTTCAGCTCATACTTTCTCTCTATCATCTCTTCTCTGGTTTTAAAAATGTTATGCAAAACATAAGGGTCACTATTTATAGAACACATATCCTGAGTGAGAACACCTATGGGAAACCTCTAGGAATAAACACCCTCCTGTGCAGGTGTGCCTTAACCAATAATCATGCCATCAAAGAGACTCAATTCTGATACACACCAAGGCAGGGGTATCTATGAATCCATTAATCATGCATCAGCCGATGCATTGCCTCCCTTAGATGCGGAATAAATCTGGTTCGAATGCCCTAAACTCACCAATTTCTCACGTTCCTCTTACCCAAGCTCCACAGCAGAAGCTATGGGCTCAAAGCCCATGGTTTCATCAATCCAGTTATCCAATATTAACCCACAAAATTAACCATCTTACCTAAGCTCCACAGCAGAAGCTATAGGGTCAAAACCCATAGTTTCATCAATCCAGTTATCCAGCGTTAACACACAAAATTAGTCATCATTAACAAGTTATTACATTAAGTATATCTCAATCATGGCCCATTAAATTCAAATTCTAGAAGACCAATATTATAAATCCATCACCCAAAATATTAAAATTAGGGTCATCCAAAATATTTCTATACCTGAAAATATTATAACCAGGACATCCTAGATGTTACAAAAGCTCTAACAAGTTTCCTTTACCACCTACTTTTATGCAGAGCAACCAGCCAGTATACAAACAACCCTTTTTTTGTCGGCTGTGGAACTGCATAGCCTCTACAATAGCATGATAGTAAATAATTACACGCTCTTGCCAAAAAGAAGAGATTTTCATGATAGTAAGTTTCATTTTCATGGAATCATTGACAATCGCATAGGAAAATCCAAAGCGATAAGTATTTCATAAATTAAAAAAAGTGGTAAAGTTAAAACATTTGGAAGTTGGGAATGGAAAAAAAGACAGAGAAGAGCTCATTGAAGTTACCAGTGGGAAAAAGAGGTGTTGACATTGTTAGAGTTGTGAAGGTTGTTAGGTGTTTAACATGCCAGGCAGGGCTAGCATGACATTGTTTAGCACAGCACATAGTTTGATCAAAACCTGATCATGGCATGCCGTGCCCATTATATCGGAAGCTGAGAATGGAAAAGAATGACAAAGAAGAGCACATTGAAGTTACAAGTGGAAAAACGAGGTGTTGGCATTGTTAGTGTTGTGAAGGTTGTAAGGTGTTTCCAGGTAGGGCCAACATGACATTGTTCAGTACAGCATGTAGTCTGATCAAAACCTGATCATGGCGTGCTATGCCCATTACATGGACAGGTACTTGGGTCAACAATTATAAAAAAAGAAAAATATTAAAGAATACCTATTATTTTCTTAATAAAATATTTCTGACAAATATAAATTTACATCATGATTAAAAGTTACAACATATAAAAGTACTCAAGTGTAATATTAACACAACATTTCACTTGCTCAATATTACTGGATTTGCATTCTATCTTCGAAAAGAGCGCACATCTCTGGTTGTTGTCATCCTGCTTCTCTTTTCATCAAGCACTCCACTGCTGGCACTAAAGGCAGATTCAAATAACATGGTAGCTGCTAGGTGCAGCCAAAAGGTCTAGTGCCATTGGAGCGAGTATAGGGAATATATGCTCGTTTGTCTTCCTGCTTTTCAAAATGCTAAAGGTTCGAATTGACTAAATCTAACAATACAGTCAAGCTACAAGTAGTGTAATAATCCAACCAGGCGTTGAATATTCATTAACTGACTATGATCCACAATATTCACGGCCTTTCAGATGACTTGTTGATGCTGTCAATGTCGACTTTAGCGGCTAATGGTATGGTACAAAGTTTGGAGGTTGTACTACGCTCACTGCTTACACTTCCCCAGTTCCTTTGTTAGTTAACTCAATCCTAAGTTTTCCATATATTCTTCCAGACAGAAGGGCACTCTACTCTCGCTAATGTGTGAGTCTATGATTATAACAAGGTATGCTAACATCAGAAGAGATGCTCTAATATTTCATAAATTTCTCTTGTAAACTAACTTGCCAGGGGGGCATGCCATGGGCCACAAGATGACATGAGGGTCCGATTGTGCCTGACAAACATGACAGGGAGGCGATTGGCAGCCCCACCTAATTATTACCTCTATCATTGAGACCAAGCCATGGTTCATCATGATGTCTCAAGCTACTGTCCTCGGCCTCACACCATAATTGCCTCCATACAGAGGTTGTTTGTTAGTGCAGCAGCATTATCCCAGAATATGAGTGTTGTGACAGAGAGAGAAGAGCTGAAGATCTTCTTTTTGTAAACTAACTTGCCAGGGGGGCATGCCACGGGCCACAAGCTGACATGAGGGTCCGATTGTGCCTGACAAACATGACAGGGAGGCGATTGGCAGCCCCGCCTAATTATTACCTCTATCATTGAGACCAAGCCATGGTTCATCATGATGTCTCAAGCTACTGTCCTCGGCCTCACACCATAATTGCCTCCATACAGAGGTTGTTTGTTAGTGCAGCAGCATTATCCCAGAATATGAGTGTTGTGACAGAGAGAGAAGAGATGAAGATCTTCTTTTTGCTAGGCCGGAGAGCACATTACTAAAATTTTGTCATGTGAACAAAATCATCGATCTAGACAACCACTGGGCAATCATATCAGACCAGCCTCATTAATGTAGTAAATGTTGAAATCCCTCAACCACTGACGGATTTCAACATTCCACCATCTGAGCACACAATTCCAAAAGTTCGACACTCTTCCAGCCGAGTGCACCAAACGAAGCATCGCCTTGCAGTTGGAGAAGATAACGTATTCAATTCGAGAAGATAACGTATCTCAACATTGATGACAGAGAATTAAATCCTGCCAAACAAAGACCTAAACCAGCAGAATATCGAGGGAAGGAACACGTGTGAAGAACTTGCAGTTGGAGTCCCATCAATAACATGCCGAAAGTTGAAATTCAAACCTCCTAACATGGCGGCTAGTGATGGTTACTACGGCAAGAAATCAAGCCGGCCCAAATCTAGAACACGGAAGAGTAGAAAGCCTAGACAATGACAGCCCAACAGAAGACGTCTTTGAGCAAATGAGGCAAATGGCAAAATGGCTGAACTAAAGATGAGATCTGAGAAGCCGAGAGTTAAAGGAACATAATGGTGCACTAAATGAGTTGCTTCAGATGGTGGTTGCATTGATTTAAAATTATAGGTCAAGCGATCCAGCCATTGAATGAAACAACTATTACATGCACAAGTAACGCCCCTCATCACTGAAGAGGCACCTGACCCACGCATTGATTCAAGGATCCACCAACCAAATGATGCATCTAACTATAAATAAACAGCGGAGTGGTCATGAAAAAAGTTAGACAGCAACTACGAAAGGAAAAAGACACTCCACCACCCAAGTGCACAATTTTCAAAGTTTGACACTCCCTCAGCGGAGTGCACCAACGGAGCATCAACCTCTACTAGCCGAGAGGAGTGATCAACGGGCATTTAATTCGAAAAGATAACGTATCTCAGCATTGATGACAGAGAATCAAATCTTGTCAAATAAGATCCCAAATTGACAGAATATTTGGGAAAGGAACACACGTGAAGAATTTACAGCTGACGTTCCATCAATAACATGTTGGGAGCTAAAATTCAAATCTCTCAACATGTGATGGGTACAGCAATAATCGGGTTGACTTGAATCTAGAACACGGAAGAGTAGGATGCCTAGATGATGACAGCCCAACAGAAGACACCTCTAAGCCAATGGCAAATAGCGCAGTGGCTGGACTAAGGGACGTAACCTGAGAAACCGGGTATTAAAGGAACATAATAGCGCACTTAATGAGCTGCTTCAAATGGTGGCTGCGCTAATTTAATACCGGAAGCGAAGCGATCTAGCGATTGAATGAAAGCTGTTGTTATACGCATAAGCAACACCCCTCATAACCGAAGAGACACCTCGCCCACACATTAATTTAAGGGTTCGTCAACCAAATGGCCTCTCACTATAAATAAACCCCCTCTCCTAGAGAGAAGGGGAGGTCACGGAAAAAGTCAAACGGCGACTACGAATGGGACAAAGACACTCCACCATCCGAATGCACAATTTTCAAAGTTAGACACTCTCCAAACCGAATGCACCAATCAAAGCTACTCCACTAGCCAAGAGCACCAAACAGAGATCGCGCTCCACTAGTTGAGCGAAGTGATCAATGGGCATTCAATTTGAGAAGATAACGTATCTCAGCATTGATGGCAGAGAATCAAATACTACCAAACAAGACCCAAAATATACAGAATATTTGTGGAAGTAAGACGCATGAAGAATCTACAGCTGGCGTCCCATCAATAACATGTCGGGAGTTGAAATTCAAATCTCTGAGCATGTAATGGGTACAGCAAGAATCAGGCCATCCCAAATCTAGAACATGGAAGAGTAGGAGGCTTAGACGATGATAGTCTAATAAAAGATGCCTGTAAGCCAATGAGGCATATAGCGCAACAGCTGAACCAAGGGATGTGACCTAAGAAGTCGGGCATTAAATGATCATAATGGCGCACTTAATGAGATACTTCAAATAGTGGCTGCGTTGATTTAATATCGGAAGCCAAGTGATCCAATCATTGAATGAAGGCAGCTATTACACGCACAGCTATTACGCGCGCACTTACAAGATGAATACTTTGTGATAATGCTACAATTGTTTCATCAATAATAATAGTAAGATAACTCATAGAAATAAGCACATTGAAATAAAAAACCTTATTATAAAGAAAAAATGTGATAAACAAAAGGTATCACTTAAGTACATTAATACTATACTTATGGTTGTAGATCCTTTAACTAAAACTTTGTTCACGGGACTAAATAAATAATCATGTAAGTCGTAAGTGTTTGTTAAAGTTTATTTATTAATTCTGTCTAAGTTTTTACACATTTTGTGAATATCTTTTGATAGTTATCATATCATACTTATTTAATATCACATCTCCATAATTTTTGAGATGACTAAATTTGACTTCCGCCATGTTCATATTATTATTTTTGAATAGTTGAATTTAATATTAAGTCATAAATTAGGATATTTGATAAAATATCAGTCTTTGGATTTTTTAAGTTCTAAATATTATATATTTACTTATGGTACCATCCCTAGTCTTGTGCATTATCNTTGCTTCCGCTATACTTTTTACGGGGTCGAAACACGTTAACACAAAAACGTGCTTTTTCAATTGGATCACTTAGTGGATTTCAATTGGATCTCGATTTGAAAAAGCACGTTTTCGATTGCAATTTATTAGAAGAATTATTATGAATCATATAAATTAATGTACGTATCGATCTCTATTTTCTTACTCCACTAGCTCCAGTGCCCTAATATCTGAAGGGTGAGGAGAGGCCAGATTAAGCTAATCAGATACAAGGGCGGGCCCAATTGTCAATGGATTGCAAAACAAATAGTTGCCATAAATGAAATTCTGATCTCTAACCATATTTTTAAAAGGAACTGCAAACATTTTTCCATGCCAAGATGCAGCTGTATCCTTCTGCCTACATGCATAACAAACAAGCCACCAAAATCCATAGTTAAAATTCGTAGAGAGGAAGATATCAGCATGAACGTTAAAAGAGAGGAAGAGACAACCTATATCAGTGATTAACATTAGAGGAAAAAAAATGGTGAGAAAGTGGAATGATTTGAATTGGCCCACTTCGAATCACCGTAAAAATGGGAAAAATATAAATCTTCTATTCACTGTTCTCACAATCAATAAACCGGTAGAAACCCTAAAACAGAAAGACATCAAAAGCTCCTTCAATTTGAACTGCTTGAAGACCATTCAAAAACAGATCAGGTTACTTGAGCAAAAAAAGACGCGTTCCGAATAAATGAGGCACCATTAAATCAAAATATGTAATTAATTTTGAAACTACGAACGAACACAGTTACATCTTCTCAATATTGCAAAATAGAACACTGCCTAAATAGAACTAAGGATCGATAAGTCGTGATTTTTTTTTTGAAAACACTGCTTCGGAATCATTGGTTAATTCGAATTCAAACACAGAGAAATCACAATAGGCCGAATATTAAGAATGCAAACAGAGGTTTGCAAGAAAAATACAAACATCTTCGCATATAGATATGGCGGGTTTTCGCAATTGGTAGAATTTGATAGATAGAAAATTTGTTAGGTTGTGTACGAGATAAACACAGCAAAGGCAGAGAACATAATAGCAAAACATAAAAGAGCAAGGCAAGCAACCTGGAACCAAGGAGTCGTCTTCACATCGACATCCAAATGAGAATGTTAGGCACACTTGACAATAATTTGTCCTAAAATTTTCAAAACCCTAAAACCCATATCATCCAAGTGGGTTTTTGGGTTTTCTGTGGGTAGAGCATTTCACCTGCCTCTGCAAGAGACGAAGTAGATAATATATGTTTGGAATCGTGTGAAAGGGCGATGGTCAGACGTAACGGTCCGAGAAAAGTCCCAACGGTACATTTTAATATGATATTTTCAACATTATTTTAAAGAGAATCAAATCGCAAGTCATATTTTCAGTATCTGAGTATTAAAGCGAATCGAACCGTTAGACACGTTTCTAAGCGGCTAAAGGGTGTGAATTTCATAAATTATATTAC
>JAODPA010129299.1:5961-17059 GCA_025585075.1 Nepenthes mirabilis | reverse complement strand
TATTTTTTATTTCTAAATTTAATCATTAAATTTTGATCTAATTGTCAAAATATGAGTAGTAAGGTCCCGTTTCTTCAAAGAGAAGTAAGATGCTTGCTTCAAGATTAAACATACAGATTAATTTGTTCTCAACTTCATAAATTTCAAAACTTGCCTTGGAATTTATAAAAAATCCAACATATGCATGGGTTATCAAAACATTTGACTAAATAAATCTATCACACGGCTGAAATTTATGTAATTATCATTTATAATTACAAAAATAGCGTATCATTTATAACTGTGTATATGTTCCAAGATGAGTAGGCTAGGCATAATACAGATTTGCAGCTGATTTTTCTTAGCATTTTGGGATCTTCAAAACTCAAAATGGAATGATCAACAAGGAGAAGTAGCCTTTGGTCCACATGGAAATATTTCCTTCTTAAATGTTCACTCACAAGTGAATAAAGAAATTATCATTCGGTACAAGACACTAACGGAAGCTAGAAGTACAAAAATTACGCTGTATGGTAGAATTTATGGAGAATGCTGCCCCAACAATTTGCAATTTTGTTTTTCAAAGAACTACAATGTGGTATTAGCTATTGGTTTCAACATAAAACAAGCCATTGCTCTTTCCACTGTCAGCAATCATGCTCACAGTCTACATCAAACATCGTTAGATGACCAACTCAAGTTCATGGAGCCGTCAACTCAGACATGAAGTCATCAATTATACAACTCAGGCATTAACATTATGTTAGATAAAGAGCAATCAGAACATATAAATTATATTACTATTATAAATTTGGACTAAAAGTAAATATTAATAATAATTGACAATAATTAAAATCTATAAAATAATCCCCCAAACAATACAACATCTGAACACAATACCAAATTCGGGTTGGACATATCGAAATACTAAATAGTGTCATCAATTATATTAACAACAATAATTATTACAAAATTATTTTGAACTACCTGTTCGAACAAAAAAACAGGTAACAACCTGTTCAAAATGCTTATAAAGAGAAATGATAATTTGAAACAATACAATCCACACTACTGTCCAACATAAACCAAAGTGCCAAAATATTCAAAACATGTTCCTCATCATAATACGGTACATGAATATCAACTAATACATAGTTTCCTCCAAATTTACAAAGACAACGAAACAAGAACATAATGCAACTATAAAACTAATAGTTACAAAACATAAACATAATATCTATCAGAATCCTCGTCTGAGCTCCCTACAATGTATTCCTAGCCCTCTAATCTAAAAAGGTTAGAAATAACAAAATCATTAGTCGAATATTTAACAAGTATCAATATATATATATATAACGAAACAATACGTTCATGATCATAATGAATGAACAAATCAATAAAACATGTACAAAATTCACAAGAGTCAAAGTCCAACATCTAATATAACAAATCAACAAATGTCTAAATATGGTCTCGTACGCAAGGAGTATAATCTAAAAGCAAATACCAAATGATCAAGATATATGAAACCAACTAATGTCCAATATCTGAATCCAAATAGTAGTCGAAACTTGCAAATTTCAAATCAAAATCTTGAGTATCCAAATTAAATATAAGTAAAAATATAATTAAAAATATATTCATATCGAAGAATCAAAAACTAAAAGGCTGACTTTGAGGAAAAATTATACATACTCATGGTAACCTTAGGCTATATCATTACTATTTTAGCAAAAAATCGGTCAACTTAACCTTCAGCTGATCAACTATATTGACCAATCGTTGACCGTCCTTCCGGTCAAAGATGTTGACCGTCCATCCGGTCAACCATGTTGACCGAAACTTTTTCTTTTGCCGTCTAAGTTCTTCATTCACAAGAACTTCTTCATGGGAGTGATCCCAACAATATGACAAATGAGAAGTATGGCTATTTTCACCATCACATAACAACTTGTGCTAAATACTTTGTTCTTTTTTGTTCTTTAAGATCAAAATTTTAAATTTTTTTCTTTTATCTACTCTTCATTTTGATGTTTTGGGATTGAACCCGTTAAGAAAGAGTACAAGGGCAAAAGTATCCAACATCTGAAGAGCTCAAATCATGCAATTGAAATCATCTAAATCTGCCCTAAAATGAAGTTGAATTTCACTTAAGGACATTACTTTCGCAGTGCTTAAAATATGAGTAAAATAAAGTGGCCAGGTTGATGATATGCTTGGGGGATAAGTATGGAATTAAGAACCATCAGCCAGCCTACGTGTCTAGTTAGGTATGCCTTGGAACATATCCGCGTGCGAGATATCTGGTAAATCTAATAATTTGACTACTTTGATTAAAAAAATAATATAATGACTGAGTATTAAAAACACAAGTACAAATAATGCTGCATAAATCAAATTAAGCAGCGAGTTGGTTGAATTCACATGCTCTCTAATTTTCCAATTAGATGAAACGAGCAGTATTTTGTGGAAAGGGTCGGCTTCAATTTTTTGATTAGTGTCGTACTCATAATAATATTATGCTTGATTTTTTTATTAGTCCAACATCATGTATATATTTTCTCACATTTTTCAAAGTATAATTAATGAGTTCACCAAATTAAGACGATAGGGCTATGCTCAAAATAAAGCCCCTCGCTCTCTGTTACTCTCTCATCACGCTTTTCAGGGACCGATCAAAAGCCCTTTTTCGTTAAGAGACTTTTTTATCTGGTTCAAACTTCAATCTAGCCCCCCTATCTTCTGCATATCTTGCTCATCCGACATGGCAAGAATCACCGAACCTGCACTCAGGAATGCTAAGATCTAGGAGAGAAAGTAACGATGAAGAGGAAAGATAGCGCAAAGCGAGGAAAGCGGGCTTTGCCCCAGCTACCGCTATCCTTGGGAAACCAAAAGAGCTACCGAAGGAAAAGGCAAAAGTATCTCCCTTGGTCTTTGGAGAGGAGAAGGCAGAGAAGAAAACACTCAATCTGGATCTTCACCTGTAACAGGATATGCTTTTCACGCTACGATACGCTCTTCATAGACAAACTTGGGATTTGCGATCCCAGGTAAGATCGGTTTAGGATCATAGGATCCTTTTCTGAACCTTATCTGAAGATAATGGCATTCGCTAGCCTCTTCCCTTCCAGTTTTGTTGTTGCTTGCCATTCTTCGATGGCTCTGATGTCCATTCAATGCCCTAGGAATAGGATCTTCGTCTGTCCAAAATCATCACATTTGGAAAATGAAAAAAATAGCTGGTTACTCATCATTTTTCGGGTGGTTATGGTTTCCCAATTCCCTCAATCCCGTTTTAGCGGAATAAGAAGTCTTGGTGCTTTGGGTGTGGCACTAGTCTGACTGTGACTTTCTATCAAAAAAAAAGGAAGAGAATGTCATTTTAATTCAGGGCATTACCGGAACTCTTGCCTCCATTAACTGCCTCGAGCGCCCTGTATGCAGTCGATAGAGTACTAAAGGGAAGTGGGGGACCCCTTTAGTACAACTGGGGCTGCAATCCCTAGACATTCCTCTAGGAAGAGTAAGGGCAGTGGTTTATACTGCGACGTCGGCTCCATACCCTGTACTGAATTTATTGTATGGAAAGGAGAAATCCATACTCTACTCCCTCATATGGATGAAATAGCGGTCATCGACATTGACTTGAAAAGAAAAGACTGATAGGACAGAAGGGAGGACAGATTGGAAAGGCTGATCGGAGTTCGCCCTCCTTTTTTGGAATACGAGCGACCTCCCCAGGAAGGAAAGACTACTGGGATTCTTTTTAAAACAAACTTGGGGCATAGCCCTAAACCCGATAGGCCTCCTATCTCTCTCGCCTGATCGGAGAGATCCCTAGGAAACACAGGAGCTCTTCTAAAGCAGGAAAGAGGAGAGAGGATAGGTTTCTTTCTTTCAACACAATATCGCCCTTCGGGCTCTTCCCTCCGGGTGAATCCCTAAAGGCACTCTAATGGACTGTTTTCTATCTTTATATACTCTTTAAAGCCTTTCAAAGTCTCCATACAGTACAGGGGAGGTGAGATTAAGCTGGTTATCCACCCTCGTAAACGGGAGTTACGTATAGTAGGTGGTAAGTCTTATACAGTATCTATCTCTTTATAGAGATAGATCCCTTCTATTGTTGATTTATAAATAAATCAACTCTAGTGTACGTGCATTCTTATATTATATCAATAACTATTTGTTGTTAAATATATATATTTTATTGCCCTTCGAGTTCTTCCCTTCGGGGGTAGTGCCCTCTCTCTGTTCTTTCTATTAAAGGAAAGGAGAAGTCCTTACTCTATTCCTTATCAGGAATAGCGGACTTCATTAACTCATTTTAGAAGGGCATTCAATGACCTTCGGTTTTAGTGCCCAATGTTTTGTTAATAAATTGGACCTGTGGTCCAATTCAGACTTTAACTTTAAAAATAAGTTTTTCTTAAACAAGAAAAGTCATTAAATTGATGTCATTCCATATGTTAATTTTGTGATTTTAACTATTATTATTTTTAAAAGAGTGAGTATCATTCTTATTATTGTATGTGATAGTCAGAGATTACCTGTGTGTATTCCGAAATAGAGAGAAGGGCTACGGGAGTTAGGGAATATTTGTACCGTAGTGATCTTTGGGGTTCATAATTGTTTGTGGAGTAGATATGGAATTAGACTTTAAACTGGCGTAAGTCAAAGCAAGAGGGCAATCAAACAAGCGATCGTAGGTACGTTAAGTCACTTTTTAACTGAAGACTCTTTGATGAGGTCGTGTACGACAACGCGCGAGATTTTATCTAGATCGCTGGAGAAAGCAAGGTGCTGGAGGTAACCACTAAAACTAAAAGCATTAATTATTTAATTAGGAAGACACAACACCGATGACTCATTAACGATATTAGAAGGCATAAATGCACTTGTTAATATTAAAGGATTTATTAGGTTTCGACCTACTCTTCTAGAAGTCTCATATCCAGTTAACATGTCGTTCAATGGCACACCTAATGTTGTACAAGATTTAGTTTGACAAGAAAAAAATTACTGAATGGCTCACGATGGGTGACTGAATTGAGCATTCCTAATGGGCTATAAGGCGCATTGACCAGCTCGCAGGATAGATGACCACGACGGTGGAAGAGAATGACTAGCCCCCTAAGATTTTGACCATGAACAGGCCATTTAGATGACTAAGGTTTATATTCGACCCGTTATTGGCCGCCTGGATTATCAGGGTTTAAATTCAACCACTTATAAACTACACGGATGGCTGAGGTTGAAATACGACCACTCATGAGCCATCTGAATGACCAGGGTTTAAATAAAACCGCTAATGGATCACCTGAATGATCAGGATTTAGTAACGAGTGGGTGAAAACCTGCTCGACTTAAGGACAGTTTAGGTCGCTTATCCCTACAACAAAAACATATAAACAAGCAATATGTACAGAAAGGAGGAAAACAAAGCGCAGCATACAAAAGAGAATACTTGTTTTATTAATTAAAAATTAAGTACATATACTTACATACAAGAATGTGAACTACCTACCTGGATCCTTATTAGAAGAAACGTTTGAGATAGATCGCGTTTCACGTCCGTGGAACTAACTTGCCGTTCTGGTTTCAAAGTTTGTATACTTTGTTTCATACGATGATAGAGATTAGAAAAGGCCCTTCCCAATTTGGGGTAAACTTTTTCCGGTTGGCGATCTTACCCGTAGTCTCAATGCTCCACAAGACCAAATCTCCAACGTCGAACTATCGCACTTTTATCTTCTTGTTGTAACAACGGAGGATTCACTGTTAGTAGGCTGCAGTTCGGATCCTAATAGTGTTGCGGGCTTCCTCTAATAAGTTTAGGTGTTCCTGAATTTTTTGAGAGTTATATTACGGGTCGAAGGATTAGACCCTAAGACCTGGAAGCCTGATCTCAATTGGGATTACCGTTTCATTCTTGTAGCAGAGACTAAAGGGTGTCTCGTAAGTTCGCTCATTTGAAGTCGTCCGGTAAGACCAGAAGACGGAGGGTAGCTCGTCCACCCAATAACCCCCTGTGTCCTCCAGATTGGTCTCAAGACTATGGAGTAGCGTGCGGTTCGTGACCTCCACTTGTCTATTCACTTGAGGATATGCTACCGAAGTATGAACCAGCCTAGTGCCTAGGTTGACGCAATACTTGATATAGCGTTTTCTAGAAAATTGGGCTCCGTTGTTAGTCACTCTGACCTTTGAAACGCCAAACCTGCTGATTATGTTCTGGCGAATGAATTCAAGAGTGTTGTAGTATGTGATTTTTGCCAGCGGGATAGCCTAGACCCACCTGGTAAAGTAATTAATACATACAATAATAAACTTTCTTCACCCCGTTGTAATGGAAAACGGGCCGAGAATGTCAAGTTCCTACTGCGAGAAGGGCCAAGGAGCCTAGAGGGACTTTAGCTAGGCGGATGACTGGTGGTAAATTGCCGTAAAGTTTACAGCTCTCACATTTTTTTACGAACTCGAGCGCACATTTCTTCATTGACGGCCAGTAGTAACCCTGTCGCATGATCTTGAATGCCAAATTCTTGCTGCCAACGTGCAATCCGCAAATCCCAAGGTAGATTTTGCCAAAGGCATAGTCTGCCTCCTTGGGGGTGAGGCACCAGAAATACAGAGTCGAGTAGCCAAGGGAAAATAGCCATCCATCGACTGTAGTGTACCAGTCGGCCATCTTCTTGATTTGCTTGGCTTCATCCGCATCTTTTGGGAGTACTCCGTCCGTAAGGTACCTCTAATATGGTGTCATCCAATTTTTTGTCCCGGAGATCTGCATTACTTTCTGCTTCTCAATACTAGGAGCGCTTAGAATCTCCCGCATATCCCTCAAGTACCGCTCTGGGTTTTCGGCCGTCGTCGCTCTGGCCAATTGATCGGCCTTCTAGTTCTCAATTTTGAAAACGTGGTCAAGAGTTAGCTTGTTGAATCTCTAGGCGGCCTCCTTTACTTTGGCCAAGTGTGTGTTGCTCATATCGAAACTTTCGTTAACCTGGTTGACGACTAGCTTAGAGTCGCTGTAGATAGTCAGTCGCTTGGCTGAGTACTCTCTGGCCAGTCTCAAGTTGGCTAACAAGGTTTCGTATTTGACAACGTTGTTGGTGGCCGAAAAGTCAAGTTTAAAGGAGTACTCCACCTCAAACCCGTCAGGGGACCTGAAGACCACTCTAGTACCACTTCCTGAGTTCGTAGACGATCCGTTTACATTAAGGAACCACTCTGGTTCTTCCTCGTCCTACCTTGCGTCCTCAGTGTGCCGTTCTTTTAAAATTGGGATCGTGATCTCGACAATAAAGTTGCCCAGAGCCTGCCCATTAATGGTCGGTTTGAGCCAGAATTCGATTTCGAACTCTTCCTATTCGATAGCCCACTTTACCAGCCGTTTAGAAACGTCGGGTTTTTGGAGAATGCACTTCAATGGCTAGTCAGTAAGAACATGCACGCGATAAGCCTGGAAGAAGGGCTTCAGTTTTTGGGTGGAGAAAACAAGTGCTAAATGTAACTTTTTGGCTCGTGGATAGCGCGCCCTTGGGTCGATCAATTTGTTGCTCATGTAGTAGACCGGTAGCTAAGTGTCGGAGTCCTAACGAAATCCATTGGAACCCGTTGGATTTCATCCCCTTTCAATCCTTAAAGAAAGGCTGGTTGTCACCCAGCTTAGCTAAGAAGCTGGATAAGGCCCCCAGTCGTCCGATTAGCCACTTGACATCGTTGACACTCCGTGGTAGAGCCATGTCCGTGAGAATATTGATTTTCTCTGGGTTTGCCTCGATTCCACATTGAGAGATGATGAAACCCATGAATTTTCCTGAGGCCACTCCAAAGACGCACATGGCTGGATTCAGCTTCATTTAATGTACGCGGAGCACTTCGAATGATTCGGCCAGATCGCGGATATGGTCATTGGTGGTCCTGCTTTTGATGAGCATGTGATCGACGTATACCTTCATATTGCGACCGATCTGCTTGTTAAATATTTTGTTTACGAGCCGCTGGTAAGTGGCTCTTATATTTTTCAGACCAAAGGGTATTACCTTATAACAATTAGTGCCATGATCCGTCATGAACGAGGTGTGCTCCTTGTCCTCTGGGCTCATTCGGATATGGTTGTAACTCGAGTACGTCTCTACGAAACTCAACAACTCATGTCCGGACGTAGGGTCCACCAGCACATCGATCCTGGGAAAAGAAAAGTTGTCCTTCGGGTAGGCTTTATTAATGTCGGTAAAGTCGACATACATTTATTATTTTTCATTGTTTTTCTTCACCAGGACGACGTTGGAGAGTCAATTCGGGTACTAGACTTCTCTAATGAATTCGACATCCAGCAGCTTCCTCACTTTCTCTCGGATGGCGACCAACTTTTTCACAGAGTGATTTCTCCACTTCTCTCGGTCGGCATCGAGGCTCAACTTATGGACCATTACCCCAGCCAAAATCCTAAGCATGTCAGCAGGAGTCCATACGAAAATGTCAACGTTCTAGCGCAAGAACATGATCAACTCATCGCACAGTGTGCCAATGAGTGAACCGCTGATCTACACACACATTTTTGAATCCTCTGGGTTCAGTGGGATTAGATCAATTGCCTCCCCAGACTACGTTTGTTGTAAGGTCATTTCGTCTCGATGGTCGAGTTTTTCTGCCAACCTGTTGCTACCACTGGGAGTGATTTGGGACATATAACATGCCCGTCTAGTGACTTGGTCACCCAATATTTCGTCCACACCGTATGATGTCGGAAATTTTATCCAAGTGTTATAGCTCCAAACGCTGTTAGGCATGGACAGCCTAATATAGCGTTGTATACGGAGGGTAGGTCGACTACCAAGAAGGTAAATGCATGACTTGCCAATCTTGGGTATGTACTCAGGGCGACCTTCAACTGGATCGTCCCTTGGAACGGCTTCGACTCGTTGTTAAGGCCGTATAGCAGGCCTTCAGTAGGCTTTAATTGACTCTTTTTAAAATCAAGTTTAAAAAATGTATCGAGATAGAGCAAATCACTTGAACTTCCATTATCAATAAATACTCGTTTCAATTGGTAATAGACGCTACCGTTTGAAACAAGCGAGGATATAATAAGAGGATCTGCATGGGGGGAGATTACATGTGCTAAGTTATTGTCACTAAAACTAATGACATTATCCATGATGCGCTGCTTCTTCATCTTAGTCTGCTGCTTCATATTGTCCGCTAGATTCTTGGCCGGTCGAGTAGTGATCATATTGACCACTCCTATTGTGACCCGATTTCATGGATGGGAAGGCTCCGATCCTTCTCTGCCTGTAGTGTCAGAGCTTTGGCCAAGGTCTTGACAAACGTGGTGAGATATTCTATTCGGATCAGCTCTTCTATCTTCCACTGGAAAGTTTTACAATCCTCCGTGGAGTGTTTGGGAGGTCGATGGAAATCACAATACTTAGCCGAATTTCCTCCCTCCATTTTCTTAAGTGGTTTGGGCCACTTAAAAAATTTTTTCGCATGGATCTGCATGAGGATGTTTGAACGTGTGTCGGTTAAGGATATCAGGCTGATCGACCCATAATCCTTGTGCTTTGGTGGTCCAATCCTGTGGTACTTCCTACGGGAGTGATCGCCACCGTTGAACTTTTTCTTTTCCTCTCCTATGAATGAGCGAGGTTGTTCGGTCCACTCGGGACACTTAGCTTCGTTAGCCTCCTCCATTGCTGTATAAGTTCGGATGATAAACTACACCTCCCGAAAGGTCAGTAGATTTTTGTGCGTCAGGTGCCTGAAAAAGTCTCCGTATGTCAGCACGGAGATGAAACTGCCTAACTTTATCTCTTCTGTGAGCCTGGGAATCCGCCTGACTTCTGTCACGAAACGATCCAAAAACTTTCGCGGATTCTCTCACTACTTCTACTTGATGTGGGAGAGGTGTCGAGACTGTTTCTCTTTTTAACAACTGAATGCATATTGCGTTAAGAAGAGGTCTGTCAGCTCCCTGAAACTCTTGATTGAGTCTGAGGGGAGGTAATGGAATCATATGCGAGCATCTCCTTTCAATGTGAGCAAAAAATAGTAGCACATCGTTACGTCCTCCAATCCCTACAGACTCAAATGGGTGTGAAAATGATTGAAGTGATCTACCGGATCAGCGCTCCCATCATATGAATCAAAGGGTGGCATCTTAAACTTCGTCGGTATCGGACGATTTAAGATTTCGGCGATGAAGAATCTGTCCTGATCAATAGCGTGCTCGTTATCTTTGAACATGCGGTTCTAAACCTTCTCTAATCTTCAATCAGCTCGAGCAGTGTTGGCTGATCTTTTGGAATTGAGATAAATCCTCAACTCCATTCTTTCTCAGGTGTGGATAGTAGCCGGCCGGCTACTGCCACCAGTAGATCTGATGACCCGGAATACTCCCTCCTGGGCCTGGGTCTTGGTCTCCACCGAAGAGTATTGGGGGTTCTTTCGTTCCGAACTTTCCTCCGGAGTCATGCTATCGAGTGCTCTTCAAGCCTTAGCTGTCTCTTTCTTCCTTTGGCCTCCTCTGCTTGAGGCTGATGCAGGGACTGCCGCTGGCAGAGCTCATTACTGTGAATACTCCTGGTAGGAGGTGAGCATTTGGAGTATCTTATTTGTATTCTGTATGCGTTCCACCAGATATTTAAAGAAGGGTTCAAGCACCTCGTTGACCATCCCATTGACCATGGCACTAGCAGTATGATTCTGGTCGGGCGAGGTCATGTCTCTAGCGGGCTCTCTAGCTTGTTTTCTCGTGTTCATCATTCTGATTTGTTTAGAAGGTGAAATTGAGAAGGGTACCAAGGAAAAGTGGTTGGCTTTTCATAAATAGTTCCTACCGACTACACCAATGATACATCCTCGATCCAAATTTTGAACAGATTCGGATCAATTTGTTCGTCTGAATTCGACCTCGTTCACCAAATCTGAACCCTACACACAACTATAACAAACGAGAGGTCAGATGTCAGTAGAAAATTGCCTTTTTACAATGCCAATGGTTCAATAGTTCAGAGTGGTTTCTCAAAAGATTTTATTTTTGATATCGGTTTTGTTTCTTATCAAGTATACTAATTTTTAGCTTATAGAATTTTTTTTTATATGTATT
>JAODPA010129289.1:0-17063 GCA_025585075.1 Nepenthes mirabilis | reverse complement strand
GGTACACTTTTCTGGACCAGAACTGTAAAATTTCTTTTCTTCTTTCTCTTTTTCTCCCTCTCCGTCTCTCCCTCTTCTCCCTCTCCTTCTCTCCCCTTACTCCTGCTCGCCCTCTGCTCTTCCTTCTCCACAAACCTTTTCCCCTTCCCCGATTTATAGGCGAAATGAGGCGGTGGAGGGAAGGTTCTAGAACATGCTTGAGCGCCACTCAAGCGCATAGTGAGTGTAGGAGTGTGCCTTCCATAGCACTCGAGTGTGAAGCGAGTAGTGAGGTTCTGGTTTTTGCCCCTTCGGGGGTGCTCGTGCCTAAGGCAAGTGCAACTCAATTTTGACTATTTTCCCAATTTTTCCTGTAATGTTTATCTTAATTTTTCTTATGTTATTTAGTTACGATAATTTAATATGCATTAGGGATCGGTACTTTACAGTCTTTGGATCTTGAAATTGTAGGGACTATGGCAACCGCTACCCTCACCGAGGAGCTTGGCCTTGGGTCCTCGATGCCTAAGGTCCGTGAGGGCGAAGAGGTTAGAGACGTTGCAACCTTAGAGCCCCCACCCGTCCTGGAGCTCAGGATCTTCCCGAATTTGTCAAGGCCGAGGGAGACACCCTTCCTTGAGGTATGATCTTGCCGTTTCCCTAGATTTTCTTTTCCTTGCCACCTTCACTCTAATGGAATTCTCCCTTTTCCTTTGTTCCTTGGCAAAGGTCGTTGATGCTGCGCTTGTTCAAGATGGGCTTGGTTCAGTGGGAGGACATGATCCATTAGCACAACGATGAGCTTTCTTGTCAGGATTAAACTTTGGCTGACCAAAGGGCTCTCGAGGAGATGGAGGGCTGACTGAATGCTACCTTTGCTGAGGCTTGGGGTAGTTAGGAGGAGGTTACCAACCATAAGTGGGAGCTGATTGTCCTTAGAGAAGAAAGATCTCGGGCCCTGGATGAGAATGTTTCGCTTAGGAGCAAGTTACAGGCGGCCATCTAGCATGTTTCTGAGTTCCAGACCCAAAGCATCCAAGTTGAGGTAAACCTGCGAGCATGACTTAGTCTAGAGGAGATTGGCCTTGCGCTGAATGCTAGATTTCTGGACGTCATTCGCCCCTGTCGTAAGATCGCATCTTTAGTGGCTCCTGACGTCTGAGCTGACTTTTTTCACCTAAGGAATGGTAGTGTTTGGGGTAGCCATGCCCCTCATGTACATTCTAGTCATTTGTAATGAAATCAGGTGATTCATTTTTATCTCAACTGTTATTTGCTTGCACTTCTGAGTGGATGTCTTTTGGTTGATTCTATGATCCTTGCTAGCTAGGCTCTATGGCAATTGTAGCTGGTCTCTTTTTTTCTTCTTCTTTTTTTTCTAGCTAAGCAGTGAAGCTATCGTCATTGGGCTTACTTTAGGGGTGTTACCTGGCAGTGCGAGAGGATATCATTGCACTCCTTTGGGTGAGCCTCACTCAGGCGGACTGAGTTTCATGGCCGCAGCTGCTAGACTATGGTAGAGCCTAGGCTATCACCCACATGTTGCCTTGTCGGCGCTCAGTCATGTTAGAGGTCATCGTAGCTCATGCATGTTTGGTCCTGCTCCACCAACCATAGTCAGTTGATGATGCTCGTCTTTTCGGGAGGGAGTCATTGCATGCATACTTCTTGAAGCCCTCTAAAGTTTTCTATGGCCATCCATCGGGGGGTCCAATGCTTGGTTCGAGAGTTCCCAAGCCACGGTATTTGGCCTCATATGGGCCACTGGATTACTAGAATTGAGGTTCAAGTTTGACCTCGAGTTGGTCACTCAGATCGGGATCAAGGTTTTTCGACTGCTAGTGGGTCGTAAAGCAAGCGAGGATGAATGTTGCCTGATATAGGGGCAGTCTAGGTCGTAGTCTTTTATTGTGGCAAGCAAGTAGTCACATGCACAAAACATAGTACAATTTTACAAGTACTCTAGATGATACACATTAACCTTACCTGGGCTCGGTGCTAGCTAATTGGTAGTACCTATTGAGATGGGCAACATTTCATGTTTTTGGGACCAATTTGTCATCCTGGGTGCGTAACTTGTACACACCATTTTAGAGGATTTCCGAGACAAGGAAGAATCTTTTTCAATTTAGAGAGAGCTTGAACCTGTTGGCACTCTTGCCTATTGCATCTATGCTCCGTAGGATGAGGTTCACCACCCCAAATTGGCGGGCTCTTACCTTTATATTATAGTATAGTGCAACTCACTACTAATAAGTTGTCATTTGGAAGCGTGCTGCTCTTGGGCCTCCTTGAGCAAGTCGAGGTGTTCCCTAAGCCTCTAAGAATTACTAAGGAGGTCAAAACTCTTAACTCGAAGGTTGGGCAGATCGACTTCGATCAGGACGACTGCCTTAGTGCCATAACACAGACTAAAAGGAATTTTACGGGTGGGCCTCCGTAAGGTGGTATTGTATGACTGCAGGATATATGGCAGCTCATCAGCACAAGAGCCCCCAGTGTCTTCCAACTTAGTCTTTAACTCATGAAGTAATGTTTGGTTCATCACTTTCACCTGTCCGTTGGCTTACGAGTAGGCAACAAAAGTGTGAACCAACCTTATCCGCAGGCTCACGTAATACTTTGTGAATTATTTGGCGGCAAATTGGGTTCCGTAATCGTCATTATAATGTTGGCAACCTTGAACTAACAAACGATACTCTGATGAATGAACTCCGTCGTGTTCTATTCAGTTATCCGCGCCAGTGGAGATGCTTCCACCTACTTAGTGAAGTAGTTGATACTCACTAAGACAAACTTCCGTTGTCCGGATGCTATGGGTAGAGGTTCAAGTATATCGAGCCCCCATTATGCAAACAGCTAGGGTGATTGGAGGGCTTGTAGTTCCGTATGTGGTTGGTGAGGTATGTTTCCATGGATCTAGCAATTTTTGCACTTCTTCATGAACTCCCTAGTATCGCGGTTTATTGAGGGCCAGAAGAAGTCTTACCTCGTAACTTTGAAGGAAAGATTCTTGCCTCCTATATGCGAGTTGCAGATGCCAAGATGTACATCACTCAACACGTAATTGGCCTCTTCCGATGTGAGGCACCTCATGTAGGAGATTGAGTACCCTCAGCGGTATAATTTTCTGTCCACAAGGGTGTACCAGCCAACTATCTTCCTAATGCGCTTGGCCTCATCAGAGTTTTTCAATAGGGTGTCATTGGTCAGGTACCTCTGATACGAAATCATCTAGTTATTGTTGTTGACCACCTGCAGGACCTCACGATCGAGGTCGTCAATACTTGGTGCGGCTAGGACTTCCCGCATGTCTTTAGAATACTGCTTTGGGTTGCCAGTCGTCGCTACCTTTACCAGCTGGTCGGCCTTTCAGTTTTTCTCCCTAGGGATGTGGATCACTTTGACTTTGTTAAACACCTAGGTCAGGCTCTTCCCTCTAGTGAGGTACTACATGAGCTGAGGGTTTGATACTTTAAAGTTTCCTTAGGCCTAGTTGATAATCAGTTCGGAGTTGTTGTAGATAGTCAGTAACCTAACTGAACACTCCTTCGCGAGCTGAAGCCAAATTAGGAGTATCTCGTACTTGGTGATATTATTGGTGGTTGGAAACCTAAAAGTAATTGAGTACTTAATCTCTGACCCGTTTGGGGTTAGCAAAATCATGCCTACTCTGTTGCCTACCTATTTTGATGACCCATCGACGTGCATGGTCCATGATGGAATCCTTGGCTGGCTAGTGTCTTCGACGAGGTTGGGGTCATTTGAAATCAAGGTTGTCGTCTCAACAATAAAGTCTGTAAGGGTCTGACCCTTTAGGGCCGATGGAGGTTAGAACTCCACGTCAAATTCGTCCAATTCAATAGCCCATTTAACGAGTTGCCCAAAGTATGATGATAATATTTTTCAAGATTCCTTTCAGAGGTTGGTCAATCTGGATGATAATATTGTGTATTTGAAAGTATTGGAGTAGCTTTCTAGCGGAGTACACGGGGGCTAGCACGATCCTTTCAGCATGTGAATAGTGGCTCTCGGTGTCGATCAAGACCTCACCAACGCAATATACTTGTCGTTGCACGCTGGACTACTACCGGATTAGGACTAAGCTTAGGGTCGTGCTAGAAATTTCCAATTATAAGTATAACTCTTCGCCTTCTAGAGACAAAGTCAAGAGAGGAGGATGGGAGAGGTACTCCTTGAGCTCTCAAAAAGCTGCCTCGCACTCGACTGTCCATTGGAAGTCGGTTGATTTGGTTCCTCTCAAGGTTTTGAAGAATGGCAAGTACTTCTTTGTGGTCTTCATTAGGAACTGAGAGAGGGCCACAATCCTTCCGGTGAGCTTTTAGATCTCATTTACTGTTCAGGGCTGATGGATGTTGAGAATAGCTTTTATCTTCCTTGGGTTTGTCTCAATCCTTCATTGCGAAACAATGAAGCCTAAGAATTTTTTGGACATCACGTCAAATGTGCATGTAGCAGGGTTCAGTTTCATATGGTGTGCCCGGAGGATTCCAAAGGTCTCGCTCACATCACAAGTATAGTCACCGGTTACTTTATTTTTGATGAGCATATTGTCTATATGTACCTCCATGTTTCGACCGATATGCCTTGGGTGTTAAGGTGGCCGACGGACTAGACAATCCATTACCTTAGTTATTCTCATTAAGACTCTGCGAAGTTCATTCTCTCAGTTGGATCTTCTGTCACCTTAGCTTTTAGATATCTTTATACTTTCACATCACAATTCACACAAGTTTAGATCATCTTAATCACTAAGAAAGTCTCTATCACAACTTTCTATAATAACATTACTTGTCACAACTTGACTTATTAACATAAATATCATCAAGATTATGTCCTAGAAATTTGGACCATGATGCTATATAAAAAAACTTCTCTAGTGACCTTCAATGAATATAATGAAACATTTGTCTTAGAATACAAACAAATTCTCTCCAATTTGATCTTCAACTTCTTAAACATGTTCAAATATATAACCCAATGGGAACAACATATAATCATAAGAATGTCAAAAAACTGGTACAAGAAAAATAAAAATGATGAAGGCCCCTTGACCATATTGAAAAAACTTACACATGCCCAATCATATGTAAAACATTTAAATTGTTTCCTAATAATACCATCAAAACACAAATTTTTTATTCTTCACATGCCCCTCTAAAAATGAACACCCAATATTCTAATATTTGTTAGTAGTCTAAGCCTACTAATTTGAAAGAAATGATAACACAAGGTTAAAAATTTTTAAGTAAATAAGAGACATAATAATAAATATGTGTTATCAAGAAATAAGAGACAAGATAATGAACATGAGTCATCGAGAACCTGAGTCATCGAGAACCTGCAAATGAAATAGATGAATCAAAGACTAATGATAAACTCCACTGACTAGAGTGAATTTATATTTGACTTATGTACTTGTCCTGCAAATATGGTACTTACTTCATTATACAAAACCTATGAAGAGGACTGCCTGTATATTATTCTTATAAATGGAGCCTTACTATTATGATCCATTATCAGGGCTTTATATGACATTATTCTTTTCTTAATATATTTTCATATGTCATAATGTATTTTCTATCTATTTTTTATGATGATTTATTTTGAAAAAATATCAAAATTTTTTACAAACCAAAATGTACATTTTCCAAAATTTAAAGATCAAAGGGCATAAATTCATTGTAAATATTTCTTCAATTCTTGTAAATGAAATGATTTGCAAGAGGATACATCAACTTAAAAATTTTTAGGATATTTTCTAATAATATAGACACATGGATAATATACTTCAAAATATGAGAAATCTTAGAATTAAAGGACATACATCAAAGCTAAACCTCAAAAATAACATGGAATGAACACTTTGTATGGATTATGAAAACAAGAATCTCATATTTTGGACTATTACAAGAGAGAAATTCAAAAATTTTAGCAAAATGTTGAAAAATTAGGTTTGGTATTCAATTACGTTAACTTGAATCACAAAATCTTCTAATGTTTTAGCTCTAAGCTCCTCCTCTTCCTCTTTATCTTTCTTTGTCTTTTCTCTAAATTTTTGTAGAAATTGGATGAAAAGAAGAAAAAATCTATTATATAAAAAGATTGGTACACATGCGTCAATCATATGCCTATTACTAATAAATGTAAAATTAATTGGCGTATGTGCACAACTAGTGCACCCATCAGGTATAGAGCTACTATAACAAATGCACACAAGTCCCATTCATGCATACATAAGGCATGGATATACTACATAAATATGGACGTGAATGGCTCATGAGCTTATCAAGTGCCAACCATACTGCTAGGCACACATGAGCTCTCCATCCGACACACCTCTAGTCTTCTATACTGCTATCGGTACATGAGCACAATTCATATACCAATCAAGCTTTAAACACAAATTGTCTAACACTTAAAGAATCACCTTAACTTGTAGTTATTCTTAATAATGTAGTAAAATATTTTAATTCAGGAAATGATGAATCAAAATAAGTACGCAGATCTCACAAGATCTGCTTGATCAAGTGTTTTTTTTTTTTGATAAGTAAGTACATTTTATAAATGAAAAGAAAAAAATATAGAATCAATATTCTATCTTCAAGTGTTTTGCCGATTTAGATTTAGAACAAAGACGTTGGGGCATACCCTAAGCACCGTGAAACATGTCACAAAATCAAAATAAAGTAAAGGAACAATGGAGTAAACAGAATTACGTCCACCAAAGGCTATCAACCGAAACTAAAGTCAAGGATCGGCCAAAAATATGAGACCAAAATAAGAGTTCAAAGGAAAGAAAAATGACCATGGTGCCATCATTCCAATTTAAGACCAAGCAATAGCCTAAAGGGTAGTAGAAGTCCTAAAAGGACTTCTTGTACAGTAGCAGCAAGTCCCTACCATAAGCAAGTCCACTACAGATTGCGTCTTGGGAATAGAAAGCAAGAGAGCAAAGTGTCCTCGACTAATCATCAGCATCTCGGCCCTTGGCGTAATGGGTAGAAAGCATCTTGGACTCATCTTCATCACCTCGGAAGAAAGCAACTCATCCACAAAATCTTGGGCAATTCGACCATCTTGGCCAAAATGAATCCCGATTAAATACCGCTCGACCATTTGCCGCTCGGTCAGAAGCAAAAATCTCCAATTGCCGTAAGGCTGTATACACGTGCAAACCTTGTCATACAAGTTTTTTTTAAGTAAGTAAAATTGAGTTAAATTAAAAGAAAGTATATAAATTATGTTCTAGTTCCAAGTGTTTTAACGACTATGAGGTAGAATATAGACTCTAGGGTATACCCCAAGCATATAGACAGCGTAGAACACGGACCTTTTTTTTAAAAAAAGTAAGGTGTAGAACAAGGATGCTAGGAAAGATCCAAACACCACCAAGAAACAAACGGCTATCAGCAGTATTATTGGTAAATCAGCAACATCAGCGTGATATGGACAAATGCGACAATAGCAAAGGACGTCTGGCAAATAGCATACTAAACACATAAATCATCCAATCTGGGGAAATGGATCACTGGGCCACATCAACATGATACCAAACCAACAACCACCACAAAACACTGAGCCGTGAAGCAGAAGAAGCTATCAATAAATGGCCAAGGAACATTAAATTAACTGTGCAAAAGGATGACCGGGCATAAGAGTTTTTTTTTCCCTACCAAAAGAAACCAATATTGTCGAATCTGGTCTTTGATACAAATCGGAAAGACTAAACAACCGCCAAGGTACAAAGCGGGCAAGGAGCCCAACAAGCCATACCAACAAAATAAGACAAATTATAAATCTGGCAAGTGGCATCCCAACATTTTTTTTTATATGGTAGGTAGATTCCAACGGTCTAAATATATTTTGTCCGCCATAAAAGGGGCACTAAGGAGATCTTTCATATGGTTATGAATAACGTCTAAGATTTGAGTGAATAGATTAGCGGAAGTATGGAAATGAGAAGATTGAAAAGTTCGGTGATTCCGCTCATTCCAAATATAATACACAGTAGCTGTAAGGGTAAGGCGGAAGGATGTAACTTTGAAATTATTCCCTTTCCATTTAGAAGCGGCCCAAATAATGTTCTGATTCCAATCAGGGAAAGGCCATTGAAGGCCAACATGGCAACATATCAAATGCCATAGGTCTCTAGAAAAAATGCAGTTAAAGAAAAGGTGGTCATGGTTTTCAAGCTCATTTTGGCATAACATGCAAAGAGGTGAGAGATTAGGGATGCCTTTGATATGATCGGTGGTTCTCAACTTTCAACGAATGGCTAACCAAAAAATGAACGCATGGGCCAGGATATAAGAGGGGTCCCAAACTAGGGAAGCCCAAAAGACTTTCGCACAAGGAGGATGAAGAATATAGAAGGCTGATCGGGTAGAAAATTTTCCATCTTTATTAGCCTACCATTTGATAGAGTCTCTATGAGTGGGATCAGGGGGATAATTGGGTATATTCTCAACTAATTTGGACACTTTCAAGTCAAATTGGTTGGGCCAAATCCATTGGTTGTGCCTAATAATAGCCTTGACCTTAGAATCCCAACGCAATCCAGTGACCGTTCTGATCCGGTCGGATATGTAATTATTAAGAGGCCCAAGGGGATGCTAGTTGTCAAGCCAGAGGAAAGTGTTCGAGCCATCACTACTAGAGTGGACAATCTGACGGCGCATCACAAGGCGGAGGATGAGGCTTATGCACTTGTCCAGTCCTCAAGGGGTCGATGTTGAACATGGCTGTTATGATCCAGACCAGTCCATGACTTCCATATGAATTGTGATGTTGAAAAACAAAAATTATTCTGCTATAATAATATTACTATTAAGACCCATTCGGGTTTGTCTGATTGGGATGTGGAAACATCTTTCAAAACAATATAACATTGTAACACCCATAATGAAAAAAAAAATCCATCCAACATTGTAACACCTAAATCTAATACAACAAAATAAACTAGAATTAAATCCCAGAATCTAAAATCCTCGATGGTCTACCAACCATAATACAATGATGAAAATAAATACTTTGACTAAAAGATTTGTATATGAAATCAAATGATAAGAAATCCTCCATGAGACCTTCATGTCCAAACAATGAGTTGGTTACCACCACTCTAAAATAGATCTCCACAACCATCTATAGTTTACTTTGAAAATGGTAGAAAGATCAGAGAGTGTAAGCACCTAGCATGTAATCCGTGATTAAAGTCAACAATAATGAAAGTTGATGAATAATCTAAGAAATTCATCTATTATGAAGTTTCTCAAAAGTACAGTATGACTAGGTATTATATATGGAATAAAATAATAGTCATTAGATATCTCAAAAGTTAGCATCATTATGATCTCATTAGATATCACAACATATTAATAAACTTAATTATTTGGAATCCGAACACAAATATGTTCTCCCTATATAAGAAAAGATAATAATAAGCCTCCCTAGTTTTCTTAAAAATTCAACGAAATTGAGGTCTAAAAAACATAAAAAAAGATGTTAACGAATCTATTAGATATTATTTCTATCACTGTAAATCAAAAGCTAATATATTTTTTTCCCGTTAGTTGGATAAATCACACGAGCCTTCCTTTTATGACTTCTTAAGTAGTACCAAAGGATCTTTATCATTCATGGTTTGACATGTCTGACCCCTTCTACTATTGATATTCTCAATACGGATTCTTCTCTACTACACCATATCGTACCAATAGGATTCTATAGAACTAGTGATCTAATATGCAAAATTCTAATGCCTTTTGCCTGATATCTAATAATTCACATGTGACAATTCCACATAAGAATTAAACATACCTCAATAGAAACAAAATAAGGACCTCACAATCCAAAGCCGTTATTTTTCAACCAAGCTCTTGAATAATGACTTCTAGCTGCTAAAAAAATCCTTCAAAATTATAAAATCTAACAAAACCTCCGAATTGACTGGTAAATCATACATGTATGCACATAATAAATAGATATGGTGTATAAAATAACATACATGTAAATGAAATCTCCAAAACGTAAACAAACATTATTAGATAAAGGATATTGCTTATAGATACTTATTTCGACCTTATACCATGTAAATCTGATGGAAAAATACTCCAATCTACCCAAATAGTGCCTCCTCTCTCTTCCCCCCCACTCTTTATCTCTCTCCTCTTTCTCCCTGCACCCGCGCGACTGCCGAAGCCGAAACCTGCGTGCCTTTTTACAAAACTCAGGCTCAAGTACTACTCAAGTGTGACCTTCTCGCAAAAATGTGCCTCTAGTGCCCCTTGGGCGAGCATCGAGCGCATCTCGAAACCAATCCATTTTTAAAAATGCACCTCCTGTGCGCCTCTTGTGCACCTTGAGCACGGAATGCCGAATCGAAAGTCTTTAAAAATTTTTTACAATATAATTTATTCAAAACACATCAAATTAACCCAAATCACAATTTAATATAAAAAATAATCCAATTAGGGTTCCGGGCTATTATACTTTTTTCTCCTTATAAAAATTTTGTTATTAAAATTTACGTACCACAATATTCAAACAGATAGGGAGATTCTCCCGAACTTATCAGTGATCAAATAATTCCTCCAAAATTTGATCATTTCTATCCCAAAATCAAAATTTCTCTCTTTATGATACTTTCAGAAACATCAGACCATCTACATTGAACCTCAAATTGGATTGTAAGTCTGATCTTCTATTTTAAATTTCAAATCAAATCTTGTGACCGGTGGTCTTATGTCCACACATTTTCACTATACAACTCTGATCGATCATCTATCTCAGATTATAATCAGAAATCTCAAAATTGAAATACATTGCAATCTCCTCATTTCGATAATATGCCGATGGCCAATCTTGGGAATGGCATCTTAATCAACAAGCGATAAGCCGACTCCATTAGTTTATCCATCATCAACTAAATTGCCACATAAGTCGCGAGCTCACACCTAATATTCTACCTGCCTACCTTGACGCATGATCAACTCTTTCTCCACGTCCTCAAGGCAAGGATCTCCACTAACAATCCTAAACCATGGGTAGAGTAATTCTGTTCTTGAACTTTCGATTGGCTTTATATGAAATCATTCGGTCACACTGTATCGACACACAATCCATATTTTTCTCAGAGGCATCATAGTACGTTGCAAACTCCTCCTGATCTAATAGAAATCAACGAAGGACGACGTCGTCGTCAATTTATTCTTTGACTCTTGGAAGCTCTTCTCATAATCATCATTCCATATGGGCACTGATCACTTCTATATTTATCGAGTTAAAGCAGTTCGCAAAGACTCTCGACCAATCACTCATCATTCGGTCAAACCCGAGGAACATCGCACATCTGAGACATTAGTCGGTCTTTCTCCATTTGTCATTGCTTTAACCTCCTTAGGATCCACAATTTGCGGCTGAAAGAAACAATATGCCCAATTTAATACTTTTGCCAACCAAACTCGTATCTCCTCAATCAATAATACCCCGAACACGGATCGATTTAGAAAACACCAAACCTTTGCAATTGATCAAACAAATCATCCACTCTCGGGAGGGAATACTTATCAAATTTTTGATAATGCATGCATAATTTCATCGATCTATCTTTCTACACTGAAAGCATAGGAGCATTCCATAACAATACCCGGTTGAAATAATTCTCCGACAAATCTTGCAATAGCTACTTCCTTTCTTGTAATTTAGATGAGGATATTCTATGCAGAGTTCGCAAAATCAGTGCTAATCCTGGTACAATCTTAATAGCAACTCAAACTTTCAATCACAAGGTGGTCTAGGCTAATCCTCTTCTACTATTGAAGTATTGGCTCTAATATCACAAGTTGTACTTGCAAATACTCTAGCTGGAATCATCTGACTCCTACTTGGACGTTTGGGATCCGGATGCCTGAGATTCGGACAACCCTTTCACAAATAACCTATCTGGCCATAATTGAAGTAGACTCCATTCTGATGAAACTAAACTCGTCCCACATGCTTCTTTCCACAAAATTTGCAGGTAGACTTTGTAAACTAAAACCTCAGAACCTCGAAGGGGAAGGCTTTTCTTCAACTACTTGTCCTTTATCTGGTCATCTAGAGAATAAACAAGTTCATCATTTGAGCTCTAGTTTCGATACTCTGATTTCTTTTGGAGAGATTTCTCCAAGAACTACTCCTACTCAATCAATAAAAACTGGTCCAGCACCTCAGTAATTGGGACAACATCAATTGCTTCTAGGTTGAATTTTGAAATCCTGCCAAAAATGTTTGGGCTCTCAGGGCCTAATCCACAACCATATGGGGAGCAAACCGAGATGGCTTTGTGAACTCTATTTTGTACTTAGCTACTCATCCTATTTCAATAGATCTTTCATATTCTTCAACCTCTTCCTGAATGCTACCTTAGGAGGCTGATTCTCGTGCTCTTCATCCATAGATTCTTTTGTAATGAAGGATTTGCGGAGACAATTGAGTCTCCCTCTTGCTCCTACTATAACTTCATATCCCTACACGATCAGCATTATTTTTGCCAACAAGATTAGACCTACACTCCTCCTTTCTCTTGGCAAGGTTTGATCATCATTGACTCTACAACTTCTCCACTCAAAAGAAGGCGGAAGAAATTACAGCACCCACGGCCTAAGCCATGGCATCCTTCCTTCCTTACTCCCTTATGAAGAAATAGAAGTCGACTTTCCACAAAATCATGGGGCTTGCACCGTATATGTACTCCTTTTAATATAGTTTCAAATAACTGTTTTGCCTTATCTGGCCTACTAAATTTAACTCCTTTAATCTCCCGGATGCTCGATGAAAAAGAATTCATCCAATATGCTTCCTGAAAGACACTTCAAGCCATCTCTTCATTCTCCTAGTCTAATATATGGCACTGGGAGTCCCACCATTTGCTTGCCTCACCCTCTAACTTATATGCAGCAAACTTAGCTTCATCCAAAAAACCAGCAACCCTAGACACTTTCTACCTTTTAGAGCCTAAATTCAGCCTAGATTGGATCCAACTTTCCTAAGACTCCCAAACAGGCTCACTTTTAAATTAATCAAAAGGGCATTCTACTTCACCCCAGATTAGCTATCCTCCATTAGGTGACCGATAAACTCAAACACTTTCTCCATCTTTAAATCAATCAAAGGGAGTCTTGCCTTAACCCTGATCTGCCAACCTCCTCTTTGCAGTCAAATCCTTCTTCTGCTACTATATCAATTCACCTATTCTATCACTCGTGACACATCATAAGTAGATGATCGTCCTTCCAATTTAACCCAAGCCTTTATAACCCAAATATTTTATTATCTGCTAGAGGCAATACTTATCATGCTTAAACATTCAATCAATTATTTATCTAAAATAATCCAAAATACCTCTCCTTATACTTTCTCTGATATTATTCTGTCACATCTCGAAATTTAGCAGTTCTAATTAATTAATATTCATAAAATTAAACTCCTAAATAAATTCAATAATAAACATTAAATTTTAAAATTTAGGTGTGACAAATCAAAATATGGGACCCGACAAACTAAAAACCATCACAGGATCTCATCAAACAACTGTTCTGACAATATAAATGTGACCTACTCTGAAATATCGTAAGGGAAGTATCCAAATAGGATAGTAACTTATCTACATAATAGGATAAAACTATAAGATTTCTATACACGGATCAAAGGCACTTGGCTGAACCAAGACTTGAGTACAACCTAATCAATCTCTGAACTAGATAATTCAATATAACCAGCTCCATCTGAAACGTACGGATGAAATATTCACCAGAAAATGTTATACCGCATTGAATCTTGCCCAACTCCTACAACAGATTCAAATCTTCTACTCTGAATGGGAGAAAATAGAAAATGTGAACCTATAACTCAACAAGTATCGTCATATACATGTGTGAAACAACGCATATAAATCGGAGGAAAAGATCATCAATAATCTAACATCGAAGCAGATGACAAATACAATTTGTTGAAATAAAAAATCGACTCATCAACCCTAAAACTAAATTCAATGGCTAGAAACAAATGTTCGATCCAATCGCACTAATCCACTGAAACATATTCAGAACAAATCGCGTTTTGATACTCTACCACATATACCAAAATCTACTGCACACCCACAGTAAATGCAAATCTAAAATCTGAATTTGTACATCATAAAGGTTACGTTTTAGGCTAGCAGTTCTAAACCATCACATATTATCAGCGTTCGACAACATTTTAGACCTACAACTCTCGACCATCTTTTCTTCATTATTAGCTACAGTTTAGGCCTGCAACACTCAACTGGCTTTTATTACTATCAGCAACATTTTAGACTTACAATTACTCGGTCATCTTTTATCACTATTAGCTACATTTTAGGCCTGCAACTACTTGACTATCTTTTATCACTATTTGCTACATTTTAGGCCTGTAAATATTCAACAATCTTTTATCATTATTGCATGTCATTTCATTAGGGCCTTAGACCACCAGGGTTCTACACCGACCCACAAAGGCATCGAACCACCAAACACACATATATCGACCCACCAGGGGCCCATACCACTAGGGTCTCACACCGACCCACTAGGGCCTAGGACCACTAGGGTCCCACATACATATATTGACCCACTGGTGTCTCAGATCACCATGGTCCCACTACACAACACTCTCATTCTCGCCCTTCATCACCTCTGCTCCATCGCCTGCCTCTTTATTGGCTAAAACGTTCTTCTATTACGTGAGATTTTGGACCGGTATAACCCAAAACCACAACTTCTCGGCCAAGCTCCTACACAACGATTTTTAGATGCTAGACAAATCTTCCAAAATCATAAAACCCAGCAAAACCTCTAAAATTACTGGTAAATCATACATGCATGCACATAATATACAGATATGGTACACAAAATAATATGCATGTAAATAAAATCTAGAAAACATAAATAAATATCATTAGACATAAAATCAGACAAAGGATATGGCTTATAGATACTTGCCACGACCTTAGATCAAGTATATCTAACGGAAGAATGCTCCGATCTACCCAAATGGTGCCTCCTCTGTCTTCTATGTGCAATCTATCTCTAGCTTCTTTCTCCATGCACCCGTGCCACTGCTGAAGCCCAAACCTGCACGCCTTTTCATATCCCAACTCGCATTTGAGCACACTCAAGAGTTACTTGAGCGTGACCCTCTAGTAAAAACGCAATTCTAGCTCACCTAGGGTGAGCTTCGAGTGTAACGGATGGGTCTTATCTTTGTACCTTTCCATTAATTGTCATCCTTAATCAAATAAAATGCATAAGCATATAATTTTAAGATATTAAATTTTACATAAATTTTGACTAAGTTTTCTTTATAATTTGACAAAAATCATGTATATGACCAACTTAATTAAACTTGTACAAACATATAAATAACCAAATTTTAAAATTTACTCCACAATATATACACATGACCAACAAACACCAGATCATTTATAACTCCAACACATTACTCCTTAATTACTACGTTGAATCTAAATAGAAATGCCATCTAGACCTAAACAAATCCAAAGCAACCTATGGAAGCAAAACTATATCCATACAGAATCTTGCGGAAGCATTCTATGACATAATAAGATACAATATAATTTAATACACAATATTGATCTAAATATTAAATATTTTCATTCACATTTCATCGAGACATCCAAAACTTTTGAGTCTCCAAGATTCAACTACCTTCTTAGCTATCCTTTATCTCTATTCTTCTTATCAGGTTTTGACTCATTAGTTCCTATCTGGAAGGGGATAAAAACAGTAAAAGTGAGGTTTATACTCAACAAGGTACCATGAAAACAAATCATGTAAACTTTCATGTGGAATATAAATATTTATATAAAGAAACATCGATGGGTTTAGGAAATAAATATGTTTATTGATGATGCAAATGCATGAAATAATATGTGAGCATGAGTTTGTGATCAAATTCTTGTTGGGTTTATTTTATCTTTCCTTCAGGTATTTTTTTTCTTTTTTTTCTCTTATCTTGAGTCAGAAAAACATACTTAGGGTGCCAAAAAAACATATAGAAAGCAAAAGCATCAAATGATGCATAAATATGAGCTTGTGGACAAACCTTGTCTTGCTTACTTTATCTTTTCTTTGTTATAATTTTTTCTCAGAATTCGTGGAATAGTTTAGAACTTTTTAACTTTTAGAATAAATTCCTTTTTTATCTTGAGGGACCAAGGCTGATAGACTCTACTAGCTGAAGGAGTAATTAATTGATGATATATTATATTATATCACACAATCAAAGGCCTTAGTTCTTGTTCTTTCATTATTATATATCATCTCATATGTCCTCTTCATCTTATGGACCATTCTTTCATCTCATGCATCCTCCTCATCACCATGACCATTCTTTCATATTCATATATCATCATATTTTCTCCTTATTTATATCTTGAGAACCAAGATGATCTTAAATTCTCGGTTCTTGGTTCTTTCTTCTCATTTATACATAATCTCATTCTTGGTTATTATCCTCTATAGTAACGCCTCGAGGAAGGCGGACAACTTATCGCTTCATGGATGGAGTTATTCTTGATTACCATTATAATTTCCTAATGCTTGCTAAGAATATCACCCGTTTCAGTAAGCGGCCAGGATACGGGGTCAGGGTATTCTCGCGTTTCCACCGCAATATTCGTAACAGGCCAAAGAATATTACCTATTGAATAATTCTTGATCCAGTTTCTTACTATTTTTACTTAACTTCGGGATCTTACTTCTTGGTTTATGGTTCTTAACCTTGATTCTCAATTATCAGTGATCACTTGAATTGATTCTTTCAGATCATCTCGTTTTCTTAGCCTTGAATTTTGATTTTTCAGTAACCACTTTATCTTAGAAGATTACTTTACATAATTATATCTTTCAGATAATCTCGCAGTTAAAATCCTTCCATATATGTTCTTGCTTCAACCTTTACATATCATAACTCATTATTCATGATTCTTACATCTTCATCTTAATTCTTATTTTTTGAATATCACATTTTTTCGTATA
>JAODPA010129278.1:0-17063 GCA_025585075.1 Nepenthes mirabilis | reverse complement strand
TAAAAACCAGAACCTCCCCCGCTCGCTTCATGCTCGATGGCCGCTCGAGCCGAAATCCCATAATGGGGGCCGCTCAATGCGCGCTTGATCCCAGCTCGAGCGCCCGTAGGGTTTCCCACGAAACCCTACGGCCGCTCGCCGCGCGCTCGAGCCCCGCTCGAGCGGCGGCCCAACGGGCAAATTTTTGAACGCATTTTTTGGCTCCTCTATAAATATTGGCTTATGATTTTGAAACCCTATGGACGCCATAAACATTCTGGAGAGATTATTTTGAGCCCCCATTTGAGAAGAAAGTTTTACATGCTTCAATTGCTTTAACTTCTCTTGAGAAAACCAAAAGACATTTTTTGAGTTTCAAGATCTAAAGAGTTTTCTCACCATTTTTTCTTTTACTTTTTCACTTCAAACTTCCATACTTCTATTTGCGTTGGAGACGTTGGTTCGTGAAGAAGGAGATCCGATCGTGGTTGGCAAATTCAAGTGGCACGAGAGGGAAGAGTGGCTTGAAGACCGTAAGGTATCCGGTTCCGTTGCCGCGCGCAAATCCAAGAAGTTCCTTGGTAGGGATCACGTGTCGGGAGTAAGTCGGCTAGGTTAGCGCGCCGTTACCACCCGGGCTGTAAGTTGATTTTCATAGTGTATTGCTTCCCTAGCCGTTGAAGCCCGGAGTGTTTTTCTCGATACCGTGGGTATCGAGTTTTCACTTCGTCACCAAAAATCGGATCTTTTTACTATTGTTTATGCTTAGTTTGATCTCTATTGCTTGTCATTATTATATTGTGCATGAGTGTTAATCTCGTCATCATCTAGAGTTAAATATCCCTTACGTGTATCGGATATTTAATTTAATTAATTTATTTTATTGTTTCCGATATATTTTTAACGGGGTCAAAACACGGTAGCACCGATACGTGCTCTTTCAAAGAGAAGTAGAAGCTAGGAGCAAGAGGAGTTGTTCTGAGTAGGATAACTTCACTTTTGACAACAATTATTATAGCCATGTAATTTCTTCTAACTCAAACTCCCTTATTATAATTATTCTTATCTCAAATAGGGCAAATGATAATTATTTGAAAAAGTATTTTTTGGATGACAGAAGCTCTAGAGACCTTATGTATTTTGTCGCATCAAACTTGGACTAGTTCTTCTATAGCTTAGGCCCTCAAAAGGCCTATTATACAACCTAGACAACCATCTGGTCGGAGTTTAAGGTCTAATCAATATAAAGGTAAGTCTTTGAACTTATCCAGGGGTATCCTCTTAGACATTGACTTTACTTGTAGTAAACTTGCCCTTGACCTATAACTCCACTCTTAGATGACCGGCTCTAGTAAGTTTCAAGGAGTTCACTTCCATCCTTCACCTTAAAAAAATTCCTAACCCTGTTGAGAATTAGAGAAGCGAGGATGACCAAGAGATGGCAAGGCACTGCTATTTTACTCACCTCTAGGGACCAAAACCAAAGTAGTTGATGAACTTAGACCAAAGAGACGAGTCCTCCAAGTACAAGGGTATCCATACAAAAGGTATTATAAAGTTCTCATTGGATCCGTTGAGCCAAAAAATTATGTTCAAGTTGGCTAAATGTTGGAGGAAGAAGTCAAGGATGACTGTTGGCTTTCCTCTGTGTGAACTGAAATATCTTTGCATGGAATTCGGCCGACATGCCCTATATATCTTTGGATTCGATAAGCCACAAATTAAACACCCTCTCGGAACAAACTAGATTGGCAGAAGTGCTCTAATTGCTCCCTTAAATAGTCACAAGCTATAAAATAGAAAATTACAAAACTAATCAATGCAATTTTCAACTAGGAGATGCAATCCTTAAAGTAGTTGTCCATTATAGTTATGGTGAAAAAGGCTAATGGAAGTTTCGAGCATGTGTATCGACTGTATTAATGTGAATAAGATAGGCTCTACATATAACTTTCCCTTTCCCCAAATTGACCAACATGTGAATTCCACCTTTTGGCACCAACTTTATAGCTTCATGGCTGCATACTCATACTACAACCAGATTCAGATGGACCCATCTGACAATGAATATATTGCCTTTATCACTTATCAAAGCCTTTATCGTTACGAGGCCATTCCTTTTGACCTCAATAATATAAGAGAAACCTACTAATGATTTGTCAATAAGATATTTGATTGGCCAAAATATAGAAATCTATGCTGACGACTTAATAGTAAAAATCATGTTCCAAGAACATCACATGAAGGACCTGATGGAAATGTTCTATACATTGATATAACGTGGTATAATGCTCAACCTGGATAAATGAATGTTTTGAGTCATAACCAAGTAATTCCTTTGATTTTTTGTCTCTTACTGTGGCATAGAGATGAATTCCAAAGAGATTGAGGTGATCTTATGAATAGAGACACCAATGACTATAAAAGATATTTAGAGACTTATCAAAAGGATCGCTGCCCTATCTAAATTCATTGTAATGTCCCCATAGAAGTACTAGCCATTCTTCCAAGCCCTAAGAGGCTCGATCCAAGGGGGCTAGACTACACCAAAAAAATTGCCAACAAGCCATTGATGAGCTGAAGTGCTATCTCAACTCTGAACCCCTATCCACTTGGCTAGCCTTGGGCAAAGACTTTTGCCCGTATATAGCAATCTTAGACATGGCCCTCAACATAACCTTGTTGAAAATGGGAAGGAAATGTCCATAAGTCAATATATTATGTCAGCAAAGTGTTATTGTACCCATAAACCCAATACAATATAGCAGCAAAGTTCATAATAATACTTATTTTTTTCATGAGAAAGTTGAGGCTATATTTTTAGTCACAAAAAATTATCGTATTGACTGATCAACCATTGAGAAAGATTCTATAAAAGCCAAAGGTTTCCAGAAGGCTTGTGAAACGAACAATCAAATTAAGAAAATTTGACATCCAAATCTAGCCAAGGCCTACCTTCAAGGGACAAGCCTCGGACAAATTAATTGTCAAAAGCACAGTCGAACCACTGCTGCAGTAGAAAAGGGACAACCCAAGCAGAGTCAAATTGCCTTAAAGCCATCTCAACCTACTAGTGTGACACGAGCTCATCCATGACCCTGGAAAATAGAACACGAGAGCTAACACACTATCCAAGTTAGTTGCAGCCTATCTTGACTTTGAGTTCTAAAAGAAAAATGATCAAAGTCCTCAGATGCCCCAGCATCAAGAAGTTTGATGAGGTCCTCCAAGTCGCTGGCAAAGCTAAATAGATGGCCCCAACTATGTGCACGTAGGCACATGTAATATGCTTGACAACCAGAAGGCCACTAAGATGGTTCAAAAGACTGTGAGGTGGTATGCCCTCTTCGACAAAGCCCTCTACCAATGAGGATTCTTAGTCTATTCATGAGGTGCCTCAACTAGCAAAGGCAGATCGTGTGTTCCAACAAAAACACCTAGAGATATATGGAGAGCATATCAGAGGAAAGTTGTGGCGACCTGAACTTGACCCACGACTGTTGCTCAAATCTTACTACGGGGAAAAATATTAATCTCAAATTATCATTATCTCATAACTATAAATAACAAAATATAACCACCAATAACCAGAAATCTTCATACATTAAAAACTTAGGAAAAAATATAGCCCTAAAAAATCTAAATAAAATAAAATATTAAATGTATCTCTAGAGTATGAAAATAAATAACATCTTCTCCAACTATGCTCCAAAAATTACTAAACTGTATACCTTTTTCTAACTCTAGAGTCATTCATCTCTAATGTTCTACTTTGAAAAAAAGAAATAATAAATGTGAGCCAAAGTCTCGTAAGTAACTCCAACTAATATCAATAACAACAGAAAATTACACTATCTAGGGAACTGATCTATCAAAAATAAATTTCAATAATATGTAACATATGGAAAGCAATGATTGTTTCCAAATAATCAATGAATGACATCAATAATAAAATAACTCAATAATAATATGAATAAGTAACAACATGATATTAACTATGTAACAATCTCAATATCCCAAAGGATATCCACTGGGTTATGACAAACTCCAATTAACGTATTGAGATCTCAAAATATTATCAATACTAAGGTTCTCCATTAGATTTGTTAGAAAATTCAACTCATATGTTGTAATGACATGAAATATCAAAACTTGTTATTCTACCATTGTGACTAAAGGTCATATACTTGTACTCCCACAGGTGGGTAAATAATATGAGTTTATTTGACATCTATGGTATCATCATTAACCTTATAGTTATGTTATAGGTTATACCTATAATATACTCACACCATCTATGATACATTTCACGTATTACATCCCTGATATCATGTTATATAATGGTTATAGGTGTATAAGCATCCGTCCCTAAAAATCAATCGATCTCTACCACTGGATACAAAATAAGTTCCGAAAAATTATAGACTATATTAAGATTTTATATATTCTTATTTATCTAGATACCTTAGTCGGTTTATATGTATTTTTTTATTTAGTCATAAAGTACCAAAACTATACTCATGAGATTCAAAAGAAACGTAAATGAAGCCGTAAATATCGAGGAATAATATAAGCTCCTAAGTGCCTCACTTGGTCACTTCTCTCCAAGGCCCATAACTTCCTCTAATTAGGAAGTCTAACTTTAGGATTTTCATTTCCAATCATCATTAATCGAGCACATAGAGTTATGACTTACCAATAAGTTCAAACCTTTTCTAGTCCTAACCCTACCACATAGCCCATTAGAGATATTTCAAATCTCCTCTTTCAAATACTTATTTTCTATGCTAAAATTATTGAAATCCCAGGATTTTCATCCAAGCTATTTTATGACCATAATTATCATGTAATTAATATTCTATTACATTTCTAAGGGTGCAGCCACCATCCCATGGTCTACCATATTAAATCCCTATTTTTTCTATCATTTTAATTTATTATGTATTATGAAAACTATATTGACACAAATCAATATAGCAAGTATATAACAAGTATATCACATAATCTTCATTTGGCACACAGCCCACTTAAGAAAATAAAAGAAAAAAAATTCTTATATCTTCTATCATTAATTAATGCATTTTTTGAGTTATAAAATCATGTGATCAACCTTCCAACCCTTTTTAGTTTATTTGGCCACTAGGGTTAGGCTTGTCATATCTAAATCTTTGCTAATTTATTAATTTACTTCTCATTATTTACTATACATATAAAGTAACTATAAAGTATTATAATACTTCTAGATCAAAGTTATCAATCTATACTACTAGATTTGAAATCCAAGTCCTAGACATATCATTAACATACGACTAGAATCAATACAAGATGATGGATTGACATTACAGATACTAATCCTTAACCAACGTTCTCCATTGCACCTTTTAATCAATTTGGTCATTTGATTATCATTATTTAATTGAAGCATCATCAAGATGGAAGACATGAATTTTCACATGAATAATCAAAAAAATTGGAGTAAAGTATAGAAGATCACAAGTTTACTTGCCATATTTCAAGCCTTACTTGGTCACTTAATTCTCATTACCAAATCGAGCTCTATCACTCAAGTTATGAAGATGAAGGTGTAAATCATACCAAAATATGTGAGGATTTACTAGAGAAATTTAAAAAATAAATAAGAAAGGTTACAAGTAAATTTACCTTAAGAAAATGGCTCCCCACTTCTTATTCTTCTCCTCAATTTGCTCTCATCCTTGGCTGGTTTTTGCTCCCTGTCTCTTAACTTTGGACGATAATAACGTGAGGGTGGAATAAGAGGGAATACAAGGGTTGCAAAGGAAGATATTAAGTGGCCAATTACCTCCCTATTCTATTTGAAAACAAGGGGGTAAAGTGGCCGAGAATTGTCTTCCAACTTTAGCCAAAATCTCCCTTAAAATATACTAGAAATCTAATCAATGTTTGACTACCAAATATTGTGCAAGCCACCTAACAAGTTACACTAATATTGCTCACAAAATAGGGCAGCTAGAGGCTTGAATTGTGATATAATCTTTCTATAATTTCTCTAGAATTTCTAAAAGGGTGGAGATGGATGATGACCTTTTCATTAATAGTAACCAAGTCCTCAATACAAAAAAACAAATAACCAAATTTTATTTGTGAAATATTAAGTCATAGTCAGTTGAATTTTTATTTATAAAACCTTAGAGTCTCATAGTTGCCCTCTTCCTTTTTGGTTCTATAAAGGAAGCAAAATAACCAACCAAATATTGACCTCTAAAAATATAGCTAACCACCTATTAAGATTGTATACAAAAAGGGTGGTTGACTAGGCCTACGTGGAAGCGGTCGAACAAATTATCCTAGTATAACTAATCCCTTAAAAATAGCTAACTCTCTAACCATTATTATCATATCAATCAATAACTTCAAAATATTATTAGCCACTAAAAATTTACCACCAAAAGGATAGCTAACAACCTAAAAAAAAGACTTCTACAATGGGGTAGCTATAAAGATCTATATGGTTGGAGAAATTTTTAGTTAAGTTTCTTAATTTCAAAACATATCTAATAATAATCCCATCCATAAAATTGTTATTATTTTTCTCTTACAACTTCACTTCAAATCGGCCAAATTTTCCTATATAGAAACAACCTTCAATAATTTACAATCATTCCTAAGGCAATTTCCTAAAAAATAAGTTACCATAAAAAATAGTTTCCTAAAAGATAGTAAGTTGGCCAAAGAACTTTAAAAGTCATTCTAATTTTTAGCATTTTAGGAATTAGAACAAAATCAAGGGCTTCCTAAAATCTAGTATGAGATTTAGTTGATGTTAATGTTTTATGAGCATAATCTTTTAAACTTGCATAGTGAACCAACCCTCCTTTAAAATAAGATCTATGGCTCAACAGCCTTGTAAGGATTGAATCTACTAAGTTTAATTAAATTATTGTTAATTTATTTATGTACATAAATATATTATTGAAGTTCTCCTAGATATTACAAAAGTACCATGCCTTCAAAATTAGGTGCTAAGGGGATTACCGGCCCACCATTAAATTTGATGCCTAAAATTTCATCAAAAGATGTAGTTAGTGCCAAATCCAGGGAAACACCCTTAGATGGCCTTCGATGAATTTAACCCTATATGATGCCTATGATCTTTAGTACAATGGGGACTTTATATCCTTAACCCATTTTAAATCACATTTGGACAAAGAATGTTCATACCACAAGCATCAACTATTTCAATGTGGTGAAAGCATCATCACTGGTTAAGATAATATAGCAAACAGTTATGAATTTTATGAGATTAAGAATCATAAGATGGTTTGACATCCTAGAAGTTATAGTTACCAACAATTGCATGTAGTTCTCAGGATAAAAATTTACCAAGCATTGTGAGGAGTCAAGATTTGACTTGCATATACCTTGGTATCATATCTACAGACCAATGGCAAAATGGAGGTCACAAACAGGACGATCCTTAGTGGACTACGAATGAGGTTGGACAAAGGTGGGGGCTAGGTAAATGAGCTTCCTAATGTCCTTTGGGCTTGTCGAACAATGCCTTCAATGGCTACCAAAGAAACCTCTTACAACCTATGCTTTAGAGTGGAGGTAGTCATCCTGGTATAAATCAGATTACTTAGTCTCAAGGTATCAAACTTTGAACCTACCACCAATAAAGAAATGATGTGCCATCATCTAAACCTACTAGACTAAGCATGGGGTGTAATTAGCCTTCAAACTATGGCATATTAACAGACCATAATTTGGTACCATAATAGGAAGGTAAAGGAGCAACCCATCTAAGTAAGGAATCTAGTCATAAGGAGTATTAAGTCTGTGAAGATGATAGGGCAAAATAAGTTGTCCCTAACCTAATAAGGGTTGTTCATAGTAGTCACCACCAATAGAAATGGCACCTATAAGCTAAAGACGCAATTTGATAAGGTAATACTAAAGACCTAGAACTCCATACATTTACAGAAATACTTCCAATAGGGTAAATGACTAGAACCCTAAAAAGTCAAAGACATATGTCCCTCATACCTATCGAGCACCACGTACATATGCATGTTTATGAAGCATGTACTTATTCATCTGCTAGGATATCATTGAGCTGTAGTAAGATTTAAATATGCATATTAAACTACCATGTTTACATGTTAACATATTCTCCACATTCTTGTGAAGTATATAGAGTTAATAATCTAGAATGTTGCCATAACCTAACAGGATAGAGATACCTGGGTTAAAATATCACTTTTGTTTGACAACTTTTCCTACTCATTATACATTATATGCATTAGCAGCCTAACTAGTCCCAAGTCATAGGCCTTATGGTTTTCCTAAACGGATCAAGCCTAAGCAAGCCATGTTCCAGTGCTCCGAAGCATGCCCTCTCAGCTCCTAAATCAAATACCAAGATAGGCTGACGAACAATCTACAAGGAATTAAGCAAGATGTGGCACTTACATATGCCCAAAAGAGGCACCATATGGTGTCCAAACCAATGTAGCCACAATTGCCAAAATAATCTCAAGAAGGGTTTAGAAATCCTAACACAACCTAACCCGATCAACCAGTAAGCGACCTAACCCGATCAACCAGTAAGCGACTATTATAATAATGGCCAAGATACTTCATATAGGTAAAGTTTAAATTTTAATAATAGTAGCTAAGATGTCACATATTGACTAAGCCAAGATTTTAATAGTAGTGGTTCACATACCTCGGATAAACCAAGTCAAAATTTTAGAGATAGTCAAGACACCTCGTGGAGATTGAGCTAAATCTATTGGGCTTGCAAAGACACCTCATGAACATTAAGCCAAGGGCCACAAGCATGGGAAGGGGCAAAAAGGCCTTGCATCAAAACAGTACAAAAATGAAGAGATGTAATAGAAGCTCGTCAAAACCGCCCAAGGCACCCTAGCTAGTGGGGCTCATTGACACTATACAAAGCCAGAGGAGTGTAGAAAATCAACTCTTATTTTGAGATAAAAGAAGAAGAATAATAAAGTGTGGAGAAATGAAGTAGTAAATAGAATAAAAAGATCATCTTCATTAATTTGCACATTTGTACAAATATTACTAGTTTGACAAGTACTAATAATTCCAAAGGGAAACCTCCTAACTCTATGACACGCATATGGGCCTAGCCATGCTAGCAAGTCCAAAGGCAAACCTCCTAGTTATGTGACATCCACATAGGCCTAGCCTAACTCTAGCGGAATCTTAGAGTGGGATGAAAATCACAGTAGCTGCCATCCAAAAACATACATATTCCCAAAGGCAAGACAACTGAGGGCAACGCTGCTCCACTACTAAGTGACAAAAATGATGATGGTGATCAGTGGTAGGATAGTTAGCAGCACTTGGTAACAAATGGGGGAAGAATTTATTTGCCTCCACAAGTTCTTATATCCAAAAGTAAAGGATGCAAAGAGTGTCTTCCAAATGTTGTTCCACTAGAGTGTCTTCCAAAAGTTCTTATATCCTAGAGGGCAGGAAACGGAGATGCCTATAATTTAAAATTAAGGCCCCCCTATTATGGCTTCATGGCAACTAAAGCGAATACACTCAGCCATTACAGTCAAACTATATACATGGTCACCTATCGCACATTTAAAGACACATCGTTATAGATCAGTCAAAATAAAAAATTAGCATTTTAGGTTAAGAATCTCACGTTGCATAGAAATCAATAGTAAATCTTTTGGCACTAACAACTCATGGGAAACAAAGAATTGTCATGTCAAATGCATCATGAGGGCTAGGCTTACTTATTACTGGTCTATTGTTTGAAACATGGTGCATGCACCCTAAGGCATCATGCAAGAAAACTAGGGCTTCAAAGTATTAAATCTATGGCAAAAGCAAGGGCAAAAGACTTCAACGAAAGAGAAGGTCACTTTTCATTAAATGCACAAGGGGTACAAAGACATCATCAGTCACACTAAGGTGAAACAATTTGACCTACGTGACCACGCGACTATTTAATAAAATTAGAAAGAGTATAACATTGAAATATTATTAACATATCATCATGAAGTTAAGCATGAAATGTATATATAACACAAATAATGTGCAGTATTCAAATAGTGTTTAAATACTTTGGCTACATAGCAATGGGGTTTTAATGTCAGATTAAATGTCACTCAAACATTACATCTGTATTAAATATTTCACACAACAAAATTATTCTAACAAGTTTGTAATATTATTGTACTATAGATTTGTAATTCCAATTGATTTAAAATAGAAGAACAACATGAAATGATTTATGGAAGAAGAATAAAAAAAGGACACAAGTTAACGTACCTTAGCTTACTTTTCTGTTCCTTAATCGTTTTTTTTTTTTTTCTCACCCTCATTCTCTTTCTCCTCTCTAGAGATGCATAGCTGCCTCCTTAGAATAATTGTGGAGTCCCTCACAAAAGGTTTAGCTATGTATATGTAAAGGGGGAAACCCTAGTGGGTTTAGGGTTTGATAGAGGGGCAGCCAGTTAGGGTTTTGCTTTTCCCTCCAAATTATTTCTTACCGAAAATTCTGCTGATTGCCTCCCCTCACAGCCGAGCACCTCTTCCTCAAAGATAAAAGTGTGGAAACCCTAATTTTGTCCCTAAGGTTTGGGCTGGGCGGCTGGGGTTGGAAATTCAATCTTTCCTTTTAATTGTTTGCAAATCCTTTTATTTTACTAATTGTTTTGTCCTTCCTAACAAGGTATAATGAGTGGCAATTCTCGCCAAATTTTAATTTACTAATATTTATGGATAATTTATTATCTAACCTGTCCCACAATAGTCCCAATGAATGAAAAGAACATCTGCATGATTCTGCTCAAAAAAACTGATCAACTCAACGCTTCGAAGCCTACTAATGGAGATAAGTACAAACCTATTTCTTGGCCCAAGCAAACCGATCCCAACTCGGTGATCCAATATTCTTGGCTCACTAGGTCTAACCAAGCAAGTTACAAACAATTTAATTTTTTGATTAATTACTTTTAAAATAACCACGTAAGAAAATATTACGCATCAAGTTAACTAAATTAAAAGTGTTGGGTCCAAAACAAAGACCGTCGGAAATTTGAAGCCCAGCCTACGGAATAGCTGCTTGATCGGCCCATAAGGCCCAACGCTGTAGAGCAGTGTACGTGGCAGCCCGCGCTGAACAGCCAGTGGTCGACGTCTGCAACTCATCAATGCTGCTACAAGGGAATGATGGAAGCGCAGAAGAAAGCAAGCCAATAGGAAAACAGTCCACTCTGCCAGCAGCAGCTCAGGCGGCTATCCACAATCGCTCCACCAATCCCTGCTCAAGGCGGAGACCGAACGTGGCCAACAGCGCCCGGCGACCTACCTGCAACCACTAAACGACAACCAACACGCCGGCAATCGCCGACAATAATCAATGGTCGATGAGCCCTGGCAATGGGAGTTCTTGCATCCAAAGCCCCTCCTCAGATGGTCTATAAAATCCTTCTTCTTTAACAAAGAAAAGGATCGGATCCTGGATAATTGACCAAGTATCACTTAGCTTAAGCCCAACAGCTATCTTCCGGATATCATTTCCACCGCCTCCTAAGGCAACAAGAAGTCAGCCACTCGCTACGGTGCATACAGGAAGCCAAGCCGCCGCAGGCGCACCTCTAAACCGCCCTTCGCGGGCACACCTCCAAGAGGGATTCCTTTAAGCCGCCCTCCGCGGGTGCCCTGATAAGCCATCTCGACCCTGGGCACATCCATGGAGCTCAAGCCTCCAAATACATTCCTCTCACACTCCCCTCATTATTGTATCTTAAGCATGTATCCCTTCGTTTCTACTTGAACGTCAGAGTGTCGGCGGAGGACAGCCCCCATCAGTCTCTGACCTTCTATTTGTAATTTGTATTGTACAAGTCTCAGGTTAATAGAGATGGAGAGCGAACCCGCTCGCAACAGCCTCCTGACGACGAGGAATCCGAAGGCTCCCTAATCCGTACAACAATTGGGACTCGAGACGCAACATTGACGTTGTCTGTGGGAACGCGACAAAAAGTCTAGCATCTCCCTTCAATACTCAATCCCTCACATAAAGATGGGCATTACTCGAGTTCCAGCCAGCGCTATGGCTCAGACCATAGCCTCCTATGGCGACAATCCCACAATGGGTAGCCATGCCTGGGGGCTCTGTTCCTTAACTCTAAGACGGACAAAGAAGATCAACACCCCAAGCGCGAATTATTTCCTCGGCTGGAGCGAAGTCATCCGTCACGATAACCCCTTATCGGTTAGCCATGCTTGGGGGCTCTGTCTTCTAACTCCAAGATGGTCAAGGAATATCAGCATCACACATGCAAGCTGCTATATCAGTCGGAGGAAAAGTCGCCCATGGAGACAACCCCCTTTACGGGTAGCCATGCGGACGAACGATCGACCCGGACGTGAAAAGCACTCGCTATCTAGCAGGGTATATTGGATCCATATTCCCTGGACCATTCACACCTGTCGGAAGGTGTAGCACTGGGGGCTTTACCCCTCAGCTCCCTGGCGACCAAAGAAAGCTAGCATTATCAAAGGATCTGCCATGCACTACCCATCCAATCTGGGCAAAAGATCAGACCCCTCGAAGCTTAAGGGCCATAGGCCGAGGTGCCTAACAGAGCGCTCTGACAACCCTCCGAAGCGGTACAAAGCAGACTATGCGCTCAGAACCTTAGACAAGTCCCGAGGGCATAGCACGTCACCTGCCAACGAACACCTGCGACGGTTCCACGCTGAACACAGGTAAGTCTTGCATGCATCGCACTGCTTGAATCATGTTTCCATTAATAAAGTAGTGGTATTATCTGTTCATATGGATGACTGCATAAAATTATACGACCTAGATTGCCCCTAAGTCGGGAGGACTATTATCCATCCGTAAAACGAGGCCTTGGCATCGTGCCAAGCGGCCCGTGAGCAGCCACCTCAAAACCTCAACCCTCGTCAAGTGGCCCGAAGCGGCCCAGAAACCTTGGCCTTGCGCCAAGTGGCCCGCTAGCAGTCCTGTCCGAGCCTCGACCATGCATCGAGCGGTCGAAAAGCGAACGCATCCGGACTTTGACTCCAAGTCGGAAGGGTCCCAGAGACTTGCTAACTTAGCTTCACGCCAGACGGTCAAGACATTAGGCCTGGGGGCTTTTTGAAGCTTCCCAATTTGCAGTCACTAAAACCTTAGGGGGCGAGAATCGCAGGTGTGCGGCGACCTTCCCCAGAAGAAGAAAGCACCCTCACTCTATAATGGTCATGGGCTAAGACCATACGCATGAAAGTAACAACGCCCTGAGCAGGGCCAAGCATTGACACTATACCGTGCAAAGGCTTAGACCCAGAGCCCGGCTGCTGTGGGCTGAAAACCCAGCTGGCCCTCGGTGCGGCTCCACAAGACTTGCGACGACGTCTACTCTACTCGATCGAGCTTTCCACTAGACGCACGAAATGCGACGACATCCTGTGACAAAGGACGAGTACAGCACGAGAAGGTGCCGGGTTGGGGCCTTTGGTAATAATATCTTCATAGCTTAGTTATTGAAGTACAGGTGGCAAGACCAAAAGGAATCATATGTGCTCCAAAGCTCCAAAAGAGAGGAGTGATAGAGCTGTCAGCCTCTCCCGGCCATGGAAGGATGGCCACCCGACTAAAGCAGACAAAGATATGCCATCGAGACCCTTTCTCAGGCAAGTGCCTTGCTGGCCTTCATGGGCTTGACGATTCTTTCAGCCCCTGAGAGGCCTCCGGTGTCGCGAAGTCAGACGGGGATCCTATGATAATTCATGCAACACTATCCCGACAACTGCAGCAACATTCGTGTTTTGCGAGCAGAGGCAACTCAGGGCGGCCCCACTCTAGCAAAGCATGGCCCCTATCTCTCTACTCAGTCAGGCGCACGTGTTCAGCAGATCAGTGAGCCGCCGCCGGTTCTCCCAAAGCACGTCCTCAAGCGATGAGATCAGACTCACAACCCGTGCCTTAGCCCTCGAAGAACTCTAGGGATCTTGCTGCGGACTCAGACAGTGCTCGGTCGAGGCGCAGCCTCCACTCCTTAGCGCGGAGATGTCCATTCCTCCGTCCTACCAGGAGGTCGTCTGCCCTCCTCTCTCTTTAGCATCAAGGTGCAGCCTCCGCTCTTCAACGTTGAAGCGCAGCCTCCGCTCCTCAGCGCGGAGATGTCCATTCCTCCGTCCTACCAGGAGGTCGTCTGCCTTCCTCTCTCTTTAGCGTAGACATGCAGCCTCCTCTTTTCAGTGTCGAGGCGCAGCCTCCACTCCTCAACGCGAAAATGTCCATTCCTCCATCCTGCCAGGAGGTCGTCTGCCCTCCTCCCTCTTTAGCATCGAGGTGCAGCCTCCGCTCTTCAGCGTCAAGGCGCACCCTCCGCTCCTCAGCGCGGAGATGCCCATTCCTCCGTCCTGCCAGGAGGTCGTCAGCCTTCCTCTCTCTTTAGTGTCGAGGTGCAGCCTCCGCTTCTCAGCGTGGAAATGTCCATTCCTCCGTCCTGCCAGGAGGTCGTCAGCCCTCCTCTCTCTTTAGCATCAAGGTGCAGCTTCCGCTCTTCAGCGTCAAGGCGCGGCCTCCGCTCCTCAGCGTCAAGGCGCGGCCTCCGCTCCTCAGCACGGAGATGCTCATTCCTCCGTCTTGCCAAGAGGTTCTCAGCCCTCCTCTCCTTTTAGCGTTAAGGCGCAGCCTCCACTCCTCAGCATCGATGTGTAGCCTCCGCTTCTTAACACGGAGATGTCCATTCCTCCGTCCTGTTAGGAGGTCCTCAGTTCTCCTCTCTCTTTAGCGTCGAGGTACAGCTTCCACTCTTCAACGTCGAAGCGCAACCTCTACTCCACAATACGGAGATGTCCATCCCTCCGTCCTGCCAGGAAGTCATTAGCCCTCCTCTCTCTTCAGCGTCGAGGCGCGGCCTCAACTCTTCAGCGTCGAGGCGCGGCCCCAACTCTTCAGTGTCGAGGTGCAGCCTCCGCTCCCCAGCACGGAGATGTTCACTCCTCCGTCTTGCCAGGAGGTTCTCAGCTCTCCTCTCTCTTCAGCGTTGAGGCGTAGCCTCCGCTCCTTGGCACGGAGATTGCCATTCCTCCATCCTGCCAGGAGGTCCTCAACCCTCCTCTCTCTCTAGCGTCGTGACACGACTTCTGCTCCTCAACATCGAGGCGCGAGCCCGGAAGACAAGTGTTGGCACATCTCGAGGGGAACTAGGCGACCGCAGGTTGGACCCAAAAGACATGCCAGGCCGCGACCATTAGTTGGCCCAGGCATGGGGGGCTAGTGTTGGGTCTGAAACAAAGACCGTAAGAAATTTGAAGCCCAACCCACGGAACAGCTGCCTAATGGGCCCATAAGGCCCAGCGCTATAGAGCAGTCTACGTGGCGGCCCTCGCTGAATAGCCAATGGGCGACATCTGTAGCTCATCAATGCTGCTACCAGGGAATGACGAAAGTGCAGGAGAAAGCAAGCCAATAGGAAAATAGTACACTCTGCCAGCAGCGGCTCAGGCGGCTATCCACAGTTACTCTACCAATCCCAACTCAAGGCGGAGACCGAGCGTGGCTGACAGCGCTCGACGACCGACCTGCCACCGCTAAATGACAACCAACACGCCGTCAATCGCCGACAACAATCAAGGGTCGACGATCCCTGGCAATAGAAGTTCTTGCATCCAAAGCCCCTCCTTAGAGGGCCTATAAAATCCTTCTTCTTCAACGAAGAAATGGATCGGATTTTAGATAATTGACCAAATAACACTTACCTTAAGCCCAACAGCTATCTTCCGGATATCATCTCCACCGCCTCCTAAGGCAACGAGAAGTCAGCCACCCACTACGGTGCATACAGGGAGCCAAGCCTTCAAGCCACCCTCCGCGGGTACACCTCTAAACTGCCCTTCGCGAGCGCATCCCCAAGAGGGATTCCTCTAAGCCGCCTTCCGCGGGTACCCAGATAAGCCGCCCCGACCCCGAGCGCATCCATGGAGCTCAAGCCTCCAAATACATCCCTCTCACACTCCCCTCATTATTATATCTTAAGCATGCATCCATCCATTTATTGCGGATGGTTTCTGACTTGAGCGTTGGAGTGTCAGCGGGAGACAGCCCCCCGTCGGATTCTGACCTCTTGTTTATAATTTGTATTGTACAGGTTTTAGGTTAATAGAAACGGAGACTAGACTCGCTCGCAACAGCCTCCTAATGACGATGAATCCGAAGGCTCCCTTATCCGTACGACAACCGGGACCTAGGATACAACAAAAAGTATCTGATATATTACACAGGGCCTCTAGGTGTTAGAAAGATTGATTGTCTCAACTATAATAGGATCAAAGGGATCAGCAACAACCTCTTTTGGGTTGTGAGTGAGAAGAATAGCACTAGCTATCGGAAGAGCCCTCCTCGGGAGTGTCAACCCATTCTCTAACTACAACCATCTCTGTCGCACCGCCACATGATGATCTTAGTGCTAGAAACATCAAATGCACTGGATTCTAGAATTGGCTCGACCCTCCTCAAGAGAGGCTCCCCCAGGAGAGGCAGTCATGACCATGACAAAGGCAATAGAAGCCCTCCTCCTATAAGGAACCATTGAAGGTAACTCAATCAGCTTTGCCTGTAGAAGACTCATCCCAACCTCAACAAGGATGTTCTTGGACAAAAGCTAAGCCATGGATTAGTGGTCCTTAGGGTGCTTCTAATAAGATCTAGCTATTGTCGGACATTAGCCAAGGTAACTCTATAAGGCTCATCGTAAATTTAAGTTTTAATAGAAAAGTCTCAAAAGGCAGTCTCCAGCCAACATGGTTCCTCAAGAAAAAACTATTCATTTTAGTCCTTGATAAGGTTAGGGTTGCAACCACCAAACTCAATACTAGGCCTTGGACTAAGGTATCATCACCTTAATTTACCCTAGAAGATGTGGACTACCCCCCTAAAAAATAGCTAGAGTGAGAGCCGCCTTCTTCAAGAGAAAGAAAAGCCTAGAGACCTAGATTTGATCCACAACCGCCACTCGAATTCAACCATAAAAAAAACTATAAATCTCAAATCAACATAAACTTATAACCATAAATTATAAAATATAACT
>JAODPA010129267.1:0-17063 GCA_025585075.1 Nepenthes mirabilis | reverse complement strand
TAAATCAAATTCATCCCCCTTTCCTTCATGTCTCTCTCCCTTTCCACTCACTCAATCGGCGCTTCTGTTCCGTCATCAAATGCCCAACTATTCAAATGTTAGGGCTTAGACCGCTTATTTGAATAGTAACAGAAGAATTAACGATGCACATTAAATAGATAATAATCACAAATAACAATAAACACCCAAATTTACGTAGAAAATTCCCTTTAGAATAAGGGAGAAAAATTACAAAACTATTCATTTGAATATATTCTGATTGGTACAATATGAATTTGGGTCAGAATCAATCAAGTAAAACTGGGAGAAGATGGGTCCAATTAGCAGAGGGGCCCAACCTAGCGACGGCATCCTAAAAGATTTAGGAGCAAGGCCGACTAGGCACTTCTGACACGCGTCCAATCAGTTTTGCCTGCATCCTTGTAGAGGCGACCGCAAACTGCTAGCATATGAGGTGCCGGATCAAGGGATGTCAGCCAATGGGAGATAAGGTTAACGTTAGCAAACCGTAACAAACGCCGCCCCAGCAGCCGCTCAACCAATCCAAGCAAAGTCAAACAGGCATGTGTTAGACACGCTTGACGATGATCTCCACGCCATCACAAGGTGATAACTGATACCACTAGCCACCGTTAGCACTTAATGGCCGGCGAATTTCGACAAGCCATGCGCTCAAAGGCCTCATCCATGGAGCCTATAAGTACCTTCTCCCTCAGCAGAGAAGGGATCCCCGAGTTCCATTTCAGAGAGACCTAAATGGTAACTTGAGATCAAAGAGTGATCTTAGCACCCCGAGTATAAGAAAAGGAGGAGAAAGAACCAGCTCTATTTCCTCTAACCACCACCACAATTTGGTGACTCTAGTGAGCCACTCTTTGCATTGCAAGAAAGGGAGCAAAAGCCTCCTCCAAACACCACACGCATTCCTTCCATTCTTGTATTCAAACATTCCCCATCACGTTTACTTCCATAGTTACATCTTTTCATCCATTGAAAAAGATTTTTAATTTGAGTGTCAGAGTGTTTATGGTGTGAGAATATCTCGCCATCCTCTAACCACTTGTTCGTAGTTTATGGTGCACAGGGTATAGGTTGAGAGACGTGGAGACTAGACCTATTCGCGATCTGCCCCAATTGAGGAATCCAAAGGCTCTCTAATTCGTACGAGAACTTGGACCCATGGACACATCATTGGCGCATTCTGTAGAAACGATGAAAAAGTCTAAACGTTTGTCTCAATGTTTACTCTCACACTCGGAAGATAGTCAACACTAGAGAGCAGGCAAGCGCACTGGCGAGGGACACTACTGCTTGCGGCGACGACCCCTCTGTGGGTAGCCGTGCTGGTGAGCAGCCCAAAACTGATGTGCACAAACTAGCTATTGACGTGGATGACATGAAGCTGATGCTTCAAGCACTGTGCGCTCGAGTTGGAATGTAGTGGATGGGAGCCTCTCCCCTAGGACCTCAAGCATTAACCTCTAAGCGGAGGAAACATGGGATGAGGGCCCTAACCGTAAGAACAGCTAGGCCTGATGACACCAAGGCCTAAGCGGCCTTAGGTAGTAGGGCCCAGACAATAACTCGGAGCCTCCTGAGTGGGACTATGCCAGAAGAAAGTCTAGAGCGGCGGAACCCCTGCAACTTCCGTAACGATAGGAGGCCCACGACCAAAGGAGAATGTTCATGCAGTACGTGGCTGCCCCACATAGGTTACCGCTACGACCCGCATGACCATCAAGAGAATTTCGAGTTTCGAGACTTTATTAACTCGAAAAGGAGCGGGTCCACCCCTCGAATAGCGGAGAAGGTGAAAAAGATATGACAACACGTGTTTAAGAGGGAGCCTGGGCAATAGGCGCTCAACTTGTGGAGGTTGCCATTAGCCACGGACATCCGAATGCAACCATTCCCCCATAAGTTCAAGATGCCTATGCTGGATGCGTACAATGAGAGTACGGATCCGATGGATTACATGGACTACTTCCGCATGCTGCTGTCCTTCCACGGAGTAAGCGAGGTCGTCATGTGCTAGTACTTCCCCCTGACGCTTAAGGGAGACGCCAGGCTTTGGTTTCATGGCCTCTAACCCAACTCTATCTGCTCCTTCAATGAGTTCGCTAACTATTTTCTGTGCTAGTTCGCCTCTAGCCGAAGAGAAGAAAAGCAGCCCTGGCATCTAGTCCATCTTCACCATAAGCCAAACTAGAGCATAAAGCGGTTCCTCAACCGCTTCACTGTAGAAGCTTGTTGGATCTCCCAACTCTTCGACGAGATGAAGTTGAGCACCTTTATCGCTATGTTAACAGTTGGGGAGTTCTTCAAGCATCTGACGCACTAATACCCCCAGTCCTTCCAGGAAGTTGAGACTATCGCTTGGGCCTACATGGCGGCCGAGGAGGCTAATGAGGAAAAGTGTCCCAAACGTGTGGACCGACCGCTGGGAAGAAGAGAAATGGAGATGGCGACTGCTCTCGAGAACCCCACAAGCAACCACGATTCGAGCCGAGTGTCCGAAGGGAGTATAGGCCCCCGACCATGATGCCCTTGAACGACACTTACTCGAATATTTTGAGGCAGATTTGGGATGAGAAGTTCCTGAAGTTGCCCAAAGCGTCGAAGAACCTAGAGGCTGAAGACCAGACAAAGTATTGCCATTTCTACCGGTCTTTGGGACACATCACGGAGAACTGTCAGACCCTATAGAAGGAGATAGAAAGGAGATTGAAGATCTGGTCCGCCGAGGGCATCTCATGCGGTTCCTAAAAAGCACTAGGCGGTCCCTGAAGTTGCCGATGATGAAGCTAGAGAGCCATCGAGGAACCGTACCGTCATCGGTGCCATCAGCATGATTTTGAGCAAATCGTCCAGGAATAGTGGCCAGGATCAGCCCGAGGACGCATCATAAACCCGTCAAGTAGAAGTACAGGAATCATTCCGTCAAGAAACTAATAACCATAAGGGAAGAGGTGAAGAAATTGCTCGACACGGAATTCATCAGGGAAGTCTAGTACCCAAATTGGCTGTCAAACATCGTTCTTGTGAAGAAGAGCAGCAGCAAGTGGCGGATGTGCATCGATTTCACCGATGTGAACAAAGCCTGCCCAAAAGATAGCTTTCTACTTCCACGAATCGACTAGCTGGTGGATTCCACATCCGGGTATGAACTTTTAAGTTTTACGGATGCTTATTCAGACTACAACCAAATAAGGATGAGCTAGAATGACAAGGAGCACACCTCGTTCATAACCAACCGAGGAACCTACTGTTACAAGGTTATACCCTTCGATTTGAAGAACGCCGACATGACATACTAGCAGCTGGTGACTAAGATGTTTGAAGCCTAGATCAGGAAAAATGTAGAGGTATATGTAGACAATATGCACCTCAAGAGAAAAGTCACTAACAACCACATCTGCGATTTGGCAGAAACCTTTGAATTGCTTCGAGCCCACAGGATAAAGCTCAACCTAGCTAAGTGTGTGTTCGGGGTGACATCTATAAAGTTCCTGTGCTTCATAGTGTTTCAACGGGGCATCAAAGCAAACTCAGAGGAAATTACAGCCATCCTAGACATGAACCTTCCATGGACCGTGACGAAAGTCTAGAGGCTCACGGGGTGACTCACCACCCTTTCACGATTCCTAACTAAGTCCGCAGAGAAATACCTACTATTCTTTAAGGTTCTCATAGGAATGAAGGGAAACTGGATTCCGATGGATGGATGAGTGTGAGGTTGCATTCAAGGAGCTAAAAGAGTACCTTACCAACCCTCCACTCCTAACCTCCCATTCGGAGGGCGAGGACCTGTATCTCTACCTGGCGGTGTTGGACAATGCCCTCAGCTTGATCCTTATTCGGCATTAGGGAAATGTGCAGTGACCTGTGTACTATGTGAGTAAGGTGTTGACAGACACAGAATCTAGTTACCCTCACACTGAAAGGATCACCTTGGCCTTCACATATTCCGCCCAAAAGCTGAGGCCATACTTCCAAGCACGCCGAATTGTTGTGCTGATCGACTAGCCTCTTAAGACAATCCTGTAGAAACCGAAAACGTCTAGGTGATTAGTTAAGTGGGCCATAGAGTTGGACAAGTTTGACGTGGAGTTCTGACCGAGGCCAGTTCTAAAGGGTCAAGCCCTCATGGACTTTGTGGTTGAAACGGCGACCACTGCTCACGACACCCTAGACTAAGTCGAAAACACAGGCACCATGATCGCCCTTGTGTGGACCCTTCACGTCGATGGATCGACCACACAAAAAGGCAGTGGGGCCGGAGTCGTACTTAAAACCAGTGACGGCTCGAAGATCAAATACTCTCTAGTGCTCGGGTTCTTGGCCACCAACAACGTGGAGGAGTATGAGACCCTCCTTGTGGGGCTCAAATTGGCCAGGGAATGCTTAGTGAAAGCACTGATTATGCACAGTGATTGGAGCTAGTGGTCAACTAGGTTCAGGGAGTCTTCGAGGCATCCAGCTCTCAGCTCACTAAGTACATGTTGAAGGCAAAGTCCCAGGCCCAGATGTTTGAAAAGTTTGAGATTGTGCACATCCCAAGAGCGGAGAACTGGAAGGCCGACCAGTTAGCCAAGGACGCAGCGATGAGATCCCAGGAGCAGTATGCTAAGAGCATACGGGAAGTCTTGGATGAACGCAGCATTAACGGCCGAGAGTGTGAGGTGCTGCAGGTGGTTGAGGGCGACAACTGGATGATCCCATACTGAAAATACCTAACGGACAGAGCATTGCTAGAAGACCCGGAGGAGACCAGAAAAATAAAGAAGATAGCTGGCTGGTACATGCTCATTGACAGGAGGTGGAATCGACGGGGATACTCTACCCCCTGCCAGAAATGCCTCACGCTTGAAGATGCCGAATACGCGTTGTGCGAAGTCCATCTCGGCGTGTGCAGCTCACACGTTGGGGGAAAAAAATCTTGCATTCAAAATCATGCGGTAGGGTTTGTTCTGGTCCACAATGAAGTGAGACGCCTTGGACTTTGTCAAAAGGTGTGAGAGCTAACAAGTTCACGGGTCCATGAGCCACCAGCCACACATGGAGCTGCAGAGCCTACAAGCCCCATGGCTGTTAGATATCATCGGGCCCATGCCCTTGGCCTCTGGACAAAAAACATTTCTCATTGTTGGCATCGACTACTTCACCAAGTGGGTCGAGGCAACTCCCCTAACGCGCATAACCAAATAGAATGCAATGGAGTTTGTTCGTCAGAATATCGTTTGTCAGTTTGGGATTCCCGAGGTCATAGTGACCGACAACGGGACCTAATTCACCGGCAAGTGATTCACTAAATATTGCATGAGCTTGCGTATCAAGATGGTTCACATGTCCGTGGTATATCCGCAGGCTAACGACCAGGTCAAAGTGACCAATAGAATGCTGCTACATGGGCTAAAGAATAAACTCAAAGACGTAGGGGGCTCCTGGGCTAATCAGCTGCTATTCATGCTATGGTCGTACGGGACGACTTCGCGGGAGCTAACATAGGAGACACCCTTTAGTCTGTGTTACGGGGCAAAGCAGTTATTCCCGTCAAAATAGGGCTGCCCAGCCTCCGGATTGAGTGCTTCGACCCCACCAGCAACTCCCGGCAGCTCAGAGAGCACTTGGACCTATTCTTGGAAGCTCGCAACGTGGCATGCCTGAGGACGATAGCCTATCAGTAACGTATCGCTCGATACTACAATAAGTAGGTGAAAGCAAGTCCGCTTGAGGTCGGGAATTTTGTCCTATGGAGTGTAGAGGCAACGGGTAAAACATCTTACAGGAACAAACTCTCCCCGAATTGGGAGGAATCGTTCCTCGTCTCAGTGATCCTCCGAAACAGGGTGTACAAGCGGCGCACCCAGGTCGACAAACTAGTTCCTCAGACCTGGAATGCCACCCACCTCAAAAAGTACTACTAGTAATCCAACGAAACACCCAAGTAAGATGTGCACACACGGTCTAGAGTGCTTGTACATGTATCATGTTTTCATTAATAAAATTGTTATTTTTATCTGACTGTTCATATGAATATGTACATGCTTGCCATTTTAAAAATAAAATGGCCTAGATTGCCCCTAAGTCAAGAGGATGTTCGTCCACCTGTAAAAACAAAACCTTGGCCCCATGCTGAGCGACCCACAAGCAGTCGAATTCTGAATTTTGGCTCCGTGCCGAAAGGACCTTAGCAGTCGCAAAACCTTGGCCCTGGGCCAAGCAACCCGCAAGCGGTCGAATTTCAACTCTGCGCTGAAAGGCCCTTAGTGGCGGCAAAACCTTGGCTCCGCGCCAAGCGGCCCATGAGTGGTCGGTTAAGTAGGCATGGAGGCTCTGGAAGCTTCCAACGAAATGGTCATTGAAACCTTAGGGGGCCTAAATGGTAGGCATGCTGTGATCCTTTTCCAAGGAAGGGAGCACCCTCAGTCAACAACGGTCGATGTGCTAGGACCATACGCACGTGAGCAATGACACCCTGAGCGGGACCGACCACCGAAATGGTGTCGTGCACACAACGACTTAAGACCCAGAATCCGACTACAGTGGCCTAAAAGCCCAACTGGCCCTTGAGAGACTCCACCCTTGGCATGCGGCGACATCCAACTCACTGAACAGAGCATCCCATTAAGTGTGAGATGCGATGACATCCCCAACCGAGGATGAGGATAGTGCGAGTGGCTCCCAAAGTGGGCCTTGGCAACGATAATGAAGCAGCTTAGCCAACACAGCAAGAGGAATAACCAACACTCAGAGACATCGGAAAGCAAAAGGAAAATTGTATTCTATTAATCATTCAGACCAAAGACTACAATGCTATATTTGAAAGTTGCATAAGGAAAACTATGCAAAAGATCTGGCTACCCTAGTACTCGAAGGTCCAGCTCCCTTTGAGAAATCGGTTAGGCGGGAGCCTTCTTTGATCCCATTGTTCCGTGGGTCAAAAATCCCCACAGAGGCACCCGGATTCACAACGGATGCAATACGGTGACATAGGTATATACCATCCTAGAACCTTGCGTCTAGCACTCAAGCCATCTCCCCTAGGGAAAGCCAGACTTACAAATCGGCGTGGGTGCAGGCACTCTTGTCCTCCAAATCAAAAATTCGGCCCTTGGCCACTAGTAGCATGTCCTTCAATTGTTCAACCTCCTTCCTCAAGGCTGCGGTTTCATCCTCTCTACGTAGTGCCGCTGCCCGCTCAGCTTCCTCTCGAATTCGACAGATGAGCTCATCTTGCTTAGAGAGGACCGTGTGGATGAAACAGACCGCAGCTAAGATCTACAAAAAAAAAAGAAAAGAGAGATAGAAAATCCATAAGTCTGGACACCATTGGAGTACATTGGAAACAACCCTTAGCGTAGGCATGCCAAGGGCCTCAGGTTGGCAAGCGGTCGCCTCCACGGCACCTGGCAATTTTGACGCAACCAAAGGTGAAGACACGCCAAGGGGTTCTAGTTGCTTGGCGGCTTCCTCCACATCATCCTCGGAGCCCTGCCAGTAAGTGGATCAGTAACGAGCCTTTCGGACGTGCCTACCTCCACAATAGCCTCTGGATCTGTGATGAGTGGCTCAGGAGACACTCTAACTGGTGAGTTGATCGCCTCCGGAGTATCCACAAGCGCAGCAGTAGGCTCTAGATCGACCACCTCAATAAGCTCCATCGAACTAGTCGCCGTTTCCTCGGTGCCCTCCATGACCACCCCTCCAATGGACTCGATTGGCCACTCGCTGTGGGAGGGTCCCGCCTTAATGTGAAAAAGGGAACTTGACACGGACCCATCACTTGAGGGAAGCCAAGCCAGGGGAATGTTGTACTCCGCTAAAGCGATGATCAAAATCGGTGAGCACTTAGTGACCCCCTCGTGTAGTTGCAGTTCTAGCTCCTGCACCAAGACAGTAGCCCCAGTGGGCGTCATTGGGGTGGACCCAGTGGACTGGCGTGATGCAACTGACAATAATAGGGCCCTCCTGCTCGAAGTGTCATCGACTCCGCTCAGCCTTTTCAAGGCCTCTATGTCCTTGTCAGAGGAGGACTCTAGTGAAAGTGATGAGCCACTCTGCTCGGGCGACTCCCTCGATGGCTTTCTGATAACCTGGGCCCCGACCTTCCTCTTTTGGGAGGCATCCGCCGCCTCACTGCTCACGGGCCTGCGCTTGACGGCCCCAAAGAGCTCAAAGGTCAAGTAAAGCCCCTGAGTGATAAATATCTTGATCTCCGCCTAGATATGATCAATTAGCTTCTTCTTCTACTTCTCTTCCTCCACGCTCACACTCTTCAAGAAGAAATCGCTCTCGGCACCCCACTCATCGGGGATGTCCCACTTTGGAAGGGACGCCACGAAGAAAAAAAATGATTCTTTCTGTTCTTTACTGAGTTGTGGTTCGTCCCCCTGAAGTGGAAGCCTGGACGAGGAGATATCAAAATACAATCCTTTGATTGGGTAAAGTGAAAGATCACCTTCACTGAGTGCGGGCAGAACTAACAAGCGTGAAGACGGACAAAGATGTACATGACACCAAGTAGCGTTTGGCATTGGGGTGAAGCTGTACCACAGGAACGCCGAGCTTCTCAAAGATCCCGTACAAATCCAATTCCACAGGGAAGCGAAGCCCACCATTCAGGTGGTGCGCATATATTGTGTTGAAGCCCTCGGGGGGCACATTCGCTCTACTGCCTCACTAGGAAGGAGATGGGCCCAATCGCTAGGGATCTGGTAGCTAACACTCAAAGCAGCAATAACATTCGCCGAAAGAACTGACTTGATATCGCCTACTCTCTGACGAATCGTGGAAGAAGGAGAGCTTTTCTTCTTCGCCACGGATGCTTGAAGCAACTAAGCGCAAAGTGTGAATGGAATGGGGAAGCGTTGATTAAATAGGCAACGCAAAAGAATGTCAAGCGGCGTCGCAAAAGAAAACGTAAGGGTCACCCCTGATGATGGCTGTGACACGCATCCCTTCATCAAGTCGCTACGCGTCTGTCCAGAGTAGCCCATCATGGAGCCTGACAAACAGCCCCTCCACTCAAGCCGCAATTGTTTGCTAAATCCCAACCGTCATACCAAGCAATTAATACGGGAACATCGACCATCGAAAATGATAGTGGTAATCCATCCAACATCCAGACCGGAATGGCGAAACAAGTCATCCAAATGCAACAAATGACAACAAATGGACTACTCCATTAAAAAGAAATTTTATTGATAAAGTTTCTTTACAGGAAAGGTCGATTAGTGGTTGCAAAATATAACATAGCCATCTACGCTTGTTGGGCTCGGCAGGATCGAGAGAGAAGAACTTGGTTAGCTCTGACCGCATTTGAGCGCCCATGTTCCTAGAATCCAGGAGACCCATAGTGAAGCCAGGCACCACAAGAGAAGCTATCCTTGACTGAGTCGGATCCCTTTACTCTAGCATAGGAGATAGGTCCTCCAGCCGGAATCTAGACCTTAGCTCAACCTCCAGCTGCGCGTAGACAATATGCTCTTCCTGGAGTTGCACTCAGAACTGTTGGAGCTCCTCTTGAAGAGTAGTGATCCGGCTCTGATTTTGCAAATTGATGTCGGTCAGCTACAATGACCTTGCCCCCGACTCTGACCAGGCTTGCTCGAAGTAAGCTGCTCATGCCCAATTCTGCTCGATGTCGGAAATGGTGGCCTACGACTGGCCCTCAGCTTCCTCAATCACTCGCTAGGCATGGCAGAGCAATTGACCAATGTCCATAGGCCTTTGGGGCTGAGAGGAATTTGAAACCGCTTTGAATTCAAAGCCTGACAGCACTCTCAGAGGCCTCACCAGCCCAAGGAATGAAGGCTTCGGGTGGCAACCTTCCACTGCCACTGCAGCAAGCCCCACCTCATCGTGGCCTCTTAGCCCTCATTCTCCCCATCGTGACTCCTTGATAGGGGGCTCAGACCTTGAAGAGGAGAACGATTCCACTAACGGTTCTAGAGCAACGTCGCATACCCCATCTGTCATTATTGTGACCACAGCCAAAGGAAAGAGGGAATGATTGCAGACTCAGATTTTGTGTCGCACAACAACAAATGGATGCCCAAATTGAAGAAGTCCTTGGCGCTTAAATAGCCAAAACTCCCCCCAAGGAAACAATGTCACTTAACTAAGGAAAGGCATTCCGCTGTCTAACGAAATCCCTCCACGTGGTGACTCCGTGAAGCATTGTGCCTTTTCAAGAAAGGAAATTATGACTCGACGGCTCTGCGGTTCCTAGCGCATTAAATGTGCAGGCGTGACTTGATTGACGCGGCCTCCATTAGCATCATTCAGTCAGCTAAGGTAGGATACGAGTGGCATAAGCTCCCGAAAGGCTCCTGCTATACCATTCCATTGGCGGTCCAAATATGAACTTGAGGGATTGACACTGGTGAAGGCAACCAAAAGCTACTCGAAATTTGGAATAAGTAAAGAATCAAGCATGTATGGCAGCGAGAGGGCCCTCGGCCCTTGAGTCATACCGTATGAACAATAAAGAGAAAATTCAATTACACATGAGATAAAGGCAGAAATCAATACTTTTATTCATCGAAGTGTTTTTTTATAAAGTACAAGATTTGAGCCAACGCAAGTATAAAAAGAAAAAAAAGTAAAGCAAAATACAAGGGATAGAAGAAGAATGGTGCCCACCTGGAAGGCTCAGACTTGAGCATAGATGCTACATTATGAGGAGTCATCTCATTCTGGTGGCATCTACACCGGTGCCGATTCCTCCTCCCGGCGAGGTGGAGTGGATGCCAATCCCTCGTTGCCGTTGAAACAGGCCCCGCCATAACGAAGGAAAGGCATCGATTAGGGGTCAACCATCAAATCCACAATGCGCTAGGATGGCAGCCCAATGGAACCCCAGAATATGCCTCCTCCGATCAAACAAAGAGGACGACTAGCCGCAAAAAGAGTTAAAGGCAGTATGCTATTAGGGGAATGGAGTCCCCGAACCGGAGTGCTAGCCGCGGGAGACTCCCCCTATAGTTGGGAACCCGGGCTAGACAGAGAGAAGGCACATGACAATTGCAAAGTGGCGGAGACACCCTCATTACGATAAGGAAGCACCCGTGAGAGGAGCATGATGACAGGCTTCAAAAATGGTTGCAAGTCTCCCGCAGATCCATCCAATTCCAGTGCGAAATTCCATGGGACATGACACACGCCAAGGGCCCCACATTGCTTCGCTGACAAAGGGATGAGCTTGGATCCTCGGAGTGTGGGAACCCCTCAATTTATAGCTGCACAGAAGGCCCAATGAGCTCCCAAAGGGGCGTGTCACCCGATGACCGTCAACCGAAAAATAGGAAAGCCATTAATGCATAGCCAATTCTCAGGCTGCGAATTTTTCTCAATAGAGCACCGAATCCCTACGACGCCTCTAAAAGGCTGCACACTCGCATGGAGAAGGAGCAACGCCCCTGAGAATCGAAGACTGGTGCATCTAGAGAAGGCACACTCAAGCCAGCGGCGAGACCCACCTTTGACATGCTAGGCCCTAGCAATGGGCCATCCCCAGGCATAGGGGGTTAGTGATGAGTCCAATACGAATTTGGGCCGAAATCATTGAAACCCAATTGGGAGAAGACGGGTCCAATCAGCAGAGGGGCCCAGTCGAGTGATGACATTCTGAAAGATTTAGGAGCAAGGCCCATTGGGCATCCCTGACACACGCCCAATCAGCTTTGCCCATACCCCTGTAGAGGTGACTGTAGACTGTTACCGCAAGAGGCGCCAACTTAGGGGATGTCAGCCAATGGGAGATAAGGTCAACGCTGGCAAGCCACAACACGCGCTGCCCCAACAGCTGCTCAACCAATCCAAATAAAGTCAAACAGACCTGCATTGGCCACGCCCGACGACGGTCTCTGCACTACCATAAGGTGACAACTGATACCGCTGGCCACCGTCAGTACTCAGTGGTCGACGAATCCCAGTAAGCCACATGTTAGAGGTTTTCATGCCCAAAGGCCTCCTCCATGGAGCCTACAAGTATCTTCTCCCTCAACAGAGAAGGGATCCCCGGGTCCCATTTCAAAGAGACCTAAATGGTGACTTGAGATCAAAGACCGATCCTAGCACCCCGAGTATAAGAAAAGGAGGAGAAAGAACCAGTTCTCTTTCCTCCAACTACCGGCTCGATCTGGTGACTCTAGTGAGTCACTTTTTGCAGTGCAAGAAAGGGAGCAAAAGCCTCATCCAAACACCACACACACTCCTTGCATTCTTGAATTCAAACATTCCCATCACGTTTACTTCCACACTTGTATCTTTATGTCCTTTGAAAAAGATTTCTGACTTAAGTGTCGGAGTATTTACGGTGGGAGAATATATCGTTATCCTTTGACCTCTTATTTGTAATTTGTGGTGCGTTGGGCCTAGGTTGAAAGACGGGAAGACTGGACCCGTTCGTGATTTGTCCCAATGAAGAAATCCGAAGGCTCTCTAATCCGCAAGGAAACTTAAACTCGGGGATGCATTATATCCATTATGTAATAAATTTGATTACACAAACTACCAAATATAAAGTCACAATACCTTATCATAAATAAACTGAAACAATAGATAATACAAGACGAAAGAGAAAAAATAAAGCCAGTAAACATTCTTCTCAACTTCAATAATAGAGTACCCAAGGTTGGCGAAGATTGGAATAGGTTTCGAAACTCAATCAGATGCTCAAATCTTTCTCTTTTTTATTTTCTCTCTTTCTCTTCCTTTTCTCTCAATGTTGACATTTTTTAGGTCTCAATATTATAAATGGTAAACCCCAAAATGCATGAACGCATATTCATCAAAAATCAATATACCACTACAATATATTAAGACATGTTATAATATACTACCCACTAAATATAATTCATGGTCCAATTTTTAACTTAGAAAAACTCTACACTTAGCTTCCTAATTATTAGTTCTCACCCATTTGGAGAACGATTCATCATTTGTTAACATAATTATAGTGTTTTCTTTCAGAATTTTATAATTTCATACTTGTAATTTTACAGGAACTTAATCATATTACAATTGAAGGCATGAAAAATTCTAGATAGTTTCAAAATGCAGCAATATGTTGAAATTCAGCAAGAGTTTACAAATTCAGCATGTGTCTTAATTTCTAGACATTAAATGTCAACATATATATATTTTTTCTAGCTTCCATAAAACATATATTTGATAATTTCAAACCTATATAAGTTACAACACGAAATTAGAGCTTGGATTTCAACAAAATTCAGTAAAAATGCAGCACAAATCAGCAACTTAAATAAATTCTGCAATATCAGAATTTACACTTTGCATGCAGAGCTTATTTCACTAAATTCTTGAAGTATGCAACTCATCTTATTAGTCAAGAACATATTACAGCATGAGATACGAAATTGATCACATGTAAAATTATTAAATCATGAATTGAAGACATGCATGCAACTAAAGAACAATATTCAGGACATGTGTAAGAATATATAAATATGGACAAAAATTTTCTATAAACTTGCTGTAAAATCGTAAACTTTATATGCATGCTTAGTACGGATAATATAACTCTGATAGTCATTATATAATTGATTAATAGAACAAGAATTGCTTATAGAAGTGAAAGTTGAACAACAACAAAGGAAAAAGAGTATAGAGTACACTTACCTTTTCTTCAAATTCACCAAAGTTTAGTCTCAATTTACTTGAATTGGACCTCATCAAGCCTTCTCTCTTTTCCGCTCTCTGTTTTCCATGGATCTCTCTCTCTTCTTTGGATACTAGTAGAAAAATGACAGAAATTAACGCAGGGGCCCTATTTATAATAGATTGACACTTGAGCACTAGTCGAGCGTGAGTTGAGCGATCCCTAAAGGCCAAGCACATTAGAATTTAGGCTCGAGTGCTAGTCGAACGTGCATCAAGTTCCAAGCATACTAGAATCAGCACTCAAGCATGGATCAATCACCAAGTACACTAAATTTAGCGCTCAAGAGTGATTCGAGCCTCCTTCGCCGTGGGCCTAAACCGGTTTAATTGCTTATTGACCAAATTTTCTATATCATTTGACCTCAATATTAATTATATTAGTTTAATTAATTAAAATTATAGTAATCTGAAGACTCGGGCCTTACATGATACACCATAACGGAGTTGAAACTTCTTACAGCATTGTTTTGAAACTTACTTCAACCCATATAGGCTTTTCTTCAGACGATATACTAAACATTCCGTCCCCTCCACTCGAAATCCCTCCAATTGTTCCATGTAAGTCTTCTTCTTAAGGTCACCGTGAAGAAATGACATCTGCATATTTAATTGTTTAACTTTCAAATCAAGAACCATAGCCAATGCAAGTACCATCCGGATTGAAGATATCTTCTCAATTGGGGCAAAAATGTCCTCAAAATCAAAATCCTTCTATTTATTAAAGCCTTTCACAACCAACCTCACATTGTACCTTCATTGTGGCTATTCTCATCAGCCTTCAAATGGGAAACCCATTTATTCTTCAAAATATGTTTGCCCTTCAGTAGTTTTGTCAGCACAAATGTGTAATTTTCCAACTGTGATTTTATTTTATCTTATATGATTTCTGTCCACTCTAATTTGCACTCATCCTCTATAAATTTAACAAAATTTTTGGGCTCTCCTCTATTGATAAGTAACACATATCCATTAGTTGATAGAAAAACAAAGGGCCTTCGATCTCTCGTGGATCATCAGAGTGGAATTGTTTAAGCTGGATCAGCAATATCATGTGGGATAGTATCATCCTCATTTGTATTATCCTCTCTATCGAGTGTAGAAGCCCTATAGTCTTATTTCCCTTTGATATTGCCTTAATAACCGTCTTCATGATGAATCAACACCAATATCAAGGACTTAAGATGTGTATTGTAAACCAAGCTGTTGTCATTGTTGGAAACGACCTTTGCCTCTTTATCGATTTCTTCAATTGTCTCATCCTCAACGAATACCACATCCCTAAATTGAACAAGTTTTTTCTCTATCGGATCATAGAATCAATATCCCAAATTATCTTTCTCGTAGCCGAGTAAAATGCACTACCTTATCTTCGACTCTAACTTGGACCTGTCATCCTTAAAGATGTGAGCAAAAGCCTTACACTAAACATGCGCAAGTGGTCAGAGGATACCTCCTTCTAGATCCACACCTTCTTAGTACTTTTTTATTTAGTGGATCGCTCGGTGGCAGGTTGATAATATAAGCTATGGCATTCAAGGCTTCTCCCCAAAATGAATCAAAGAGTCTCACCTTTGAAACCAACATTGAGCTCTCTCCATCAACGTTCTATTCATTCATTTAGCCATACCATTCTATTATAGTGTTTTCGGTAAAATACTTTGGTGTCGAATTTTGTGGGTCCGACAGTATACATCAAAGCTTTGATGTACTCATCACCGTTGTCACTCCGAATGTACTTTAACTTATTTCCCATTGAATTTTCAACTAAGGTATAAAATTGATTGAAAATGTTAAGGATTTGATTTTTCTATTTCAACGGATACACCCATAATTTTCTTGAATAATCATTAATAAATGTGATAAAGTAGAGTGCTCCTCCAAGTGTCTTTATCTTGCGAGGGCTACATATGTCGGTGTGAATCAACTCAAGAAGATCGGCCTTTCTCATGAATGAGTTTTTATAAAATGAAACTTACCATTGCTTTCCCGCCATGCAGTGAGTGTGAGTCTTCAATTTATCTTCCTTCACACACTATAAGAAGTTTTTCTTAGTTAGACAATTCAGCCCTTTCTCACTGAAGTGGCTCAACCGTCGGTGCTATAAATCAGAAGACTCTACACTTCAAACAACATACACATTTTCAGGTAAAATAAAGGCTTCCAACACATACAAGTTGAAAATATTCTTTCCCCGGGGAACTACTAAAAATCCTCTAGTCAGTTTCCATGCCTATTCACAAAATGTGTTTTCATGAAATGAAACTTATAGTTACTTTCCCGCCATATAGTGAGTGCAAGTTTTTAATTTATTTTCCTTCACACACCATAAGAAGTCCTTGTTAGCTAGACTATTTGGTCCTTTCTGACTCAAGTGGCTCAACTGCCGGTGCCACAAATTAGAAGACTCCACACTTCAAACAACATACACATTTTCAGCTAAAATAGAGGCTTACAACACATACAAGTTAGAAACTTTTTTTCCCCGGGCAAATACTAAAGATTCTCTAGTCAGTTTCCACGCCCATTCACAAAATGTGTTACAAAATTCTTTGTCGTCAAGTTTTTTTTACTGAAATTAGGTTCAATTGAATATCCGAGACGTATCAAGCATCCCTTAATAGAAGCTTTGTTCCATTGTTGATAATAAGGCAAACTCACAAAATGTGTTTTCATGAAATGAAACTTACTGTTACTTCCCCACCATGCATTGAGTGCAAGTTTTTAATTTATTTTCCTTCACACACCATAAGAAGTCCTTCTTAGCTAGACTACTTGGTCCTTTCTGACTCAAGTGGCTCAACTGCTGGTGCCACAAATTAGAAGACTCCACACTTCAAACAACATACACATTTTCAGCTAAAATAGAGGCTTACAACACTTACAAGTTGAAAACTTTTTTTTCTTGGGCAACTACTAAAGATTCTCTAGTCAGTTTCCACGCCCATTCACAAAATATGTTACAAAATCCTTTGTCGTCAAGTTTTTTTTTACTGAAATTAGATTCAATTGAATATCCGGTACGTATCAAGCATCCCTTAATAGAAGCTTTGTTCCATTGTTGATGATAAGGCACACGTCACTACAACCAACAATCCAGGATGCAAATTCGTGACTCATTTTTAGCACTCTAAAATCACAGAGAGTGTAAGATTTTAAGAATTTTATTCATGACGTGACGTGATTTGAAGTGAGGCACTGCTGTTCACCACCCAATTGGTATTGTGATCCGCTAAATTGATCGCTTCATCCTTCTTACATACCAACAACAAGTCACCCCTGGAAACAAATGAGGCACTCTCCTCATCTTTTTGTATGCGAATACTACAATACATTATATCAGCAAGTACTCGTGTGTCATCATCTAAACCACTGAA